>LPNX010959855.1:522420-569920 GCA_001517045.1 Pseudotsuga menziesii
GATTGGTTATATACATAAATTTTAACAATATAAAATATTTGACTTTGACAGAAATTTGATTCATATACAGTTTGCTAGTTTATATACAGGAATACAAATTATTTATAAACAACAAGTAAGTATATACATTTTTAGACAGCAAACTATCAACATAAATATTTTTTAAGAATCAGTCCATTCACAGGGAATGTCTCGGACTGTCCTTCAAGCGTTTGCAATCGGAAGGTACTTGGACCTATTTTTTCAGAAATAACAAAGGGACCTAACCACAATTTCTGAAACTTAGTATGATCACCCTTATCTTCATGAGTTTTATCCCATTTTAAGACTAGCTCTCCTACCTGAAATTCTCAATTAGAACTGAAAGATTGGTCAAACCATGACTTTACAATCTGTTGGTGTTTGTTAAAGTGTTGTTTTGACTTCTCCCTGTCTTCTTCTAATTTTAACAATGCATTAATTCCTTTTTCCATTGCTGGGCATTCTTCTTCCTGGACAGACTGAGCTAACTGTAACGAAGGTAGGAACAAATTTGGTGGAAGAATGGCTTCAGTTCCATATACTAAGAAAAATGGTGAGTTACCTATCGCAGCTTTAGGAGTTACTCTGTTTGCCCAAAGAGAATTGACCAATTCTGTATGTCAATTCCGATGATGGACTGAAACAGTTCTTTTAAGAATTTTCAATAAATTTTTGTTTGTTGATTCAGCTAGACCATTCCCATGAGGATGGTAATTAGCTGGATATCTGATTCTTATTCCTTTTTCTAATGCAAACTGAGTCAATTCAACTGATGAAAAATATGATGCATTATCGAAAACTAAAGAATCAGGGACACCAAAGCTTGTTATGATAAAGAATTCCAAAAATAATATAACTTGATTAGTATTCACAACTTTTAACGGTGAAGCCTCAGCCTAACGAGTGAAATAATTAGTTGCAGTTATTATATACTTGTGTTGCATTGATGAGGGAGGGTTTATTGGACCTACTATATCAATACCCCACTGCTGAAAGGGTCTTTCAGTTGAAACAGGTTGTAAAGGGAAAGCAGATTTTTTAACCCTTCCTGCGGCAAGTTGACACTCTTGACACTTTCTGACGAAAGTATAAGAATCTCGAAACAAGGTAGGCCATTAATAACCAGCCCTAAGAATTTTATGAGCTGTGGTCTCTCCACCGAAATGACCTCCTGCTGGTCCGGAATGCAATTCTTTCAGAATTGTTTCTGTTTCATCTTTATCTAAACATCGAAGGTATACTCCGTCTGAATTTTTTCGAAAGAGGATATTATCTATTAATAAGTATGGAGCAGAATTCAATCTGAGGGCTCTTTTCTTTTTCGGGTCTAAGTAATCAGGGGCAGTCCCTGTTTCCAGAAGTACTCGTATGTCTGTGTACCAGGAATCTTGAGGTGGTGGATAAAAATAAATTTCTCTGGTAAGTAAATCTTCATCAATGACAATTTCAGTTTTATCATCAGGCAAATGAGCAGCTTCAGCAGCTAATTTACACAACCCCTGTCCTTTAATTATCGTTGATGGTTTGATTTCTAAGTCATATTCTTGAAGAGCTGTCATCCAAGGTGCCCTTTTTTCTCCTAAATCTTTTTGTACCAACAAATTTCTGACTGAAGAATAAGGGACAATTACTTTCGTTTTGGATTTGAACAAGTAAGGAAGAAAATGTTTTACAGCTTTAAAGACGGAAAAAGCTTGTTTATCCACTTCATGATAGTTGAGTTCAACTCCTTTGAAATTTGAACTCATGAACGAAATTGGAACTTCATTATTTTGTTGATTCAATTCAGTTAAAACTGTTGCATATGCAATATCAGAAGCAAAGGTGTATAATATAAAATCCTTATTAAAATCTGGACTTAGAAGACTAGGAGCTTCTGAAATGGCTTCTAATTTTTTTTGAAAGGATTCCTTTTCAGTTTGTCCCCAATTAAACACGGCATCTTTTTTAATCATTTTCTGTAAAGGACGAATGATCTCTGAAAAACTAGGAATGAATCTCCTAACAAAGTTAATTTTCCCTAAGAATGACTGCATTCCTTTCTTGCTGGAAGGAAAAGTAATCTTTGAAATAGCTTGTGTTCTTTCAGGATCAATCATGATTCCGTTTTTCGAGACTACACATCCTAACAAGATACCTTCTGAAACAGCAAATATTGTTTTTTTAGGATTTAAAGATATTCCGAATTTTCTACATCGTTCAAATACTTTTCTCAAATGGTTAAGATGATCATGTCGATGTTTAGAGTAGACAGTAACGGCATCCAAATAGACAACGACTGAATGACTGGTTAAGCCTCTAAAAGCAATATCCATTGCTCGTTGAAATGTTGCTCCCGCGTTGATTAACCCAAAGGGCATCTTACGGTATGCGTACGTTCCCCATGGAGTTCTAAAAGCTGTTTTCAGTTGATCATCTGGGGAGACCAGTATTTGGTTTTACCCTGAGAAACCATCAAGGAGAGACAGTATCTCAGACCCAGACACCTTCTGAAGAATTTGTTCCATGGGAGGAACATGGTAATTATCTTTTTCAGAAGCTTTATTTAAATTTCTAAAATCGACACATAACCTAATATCCCCATTTTTCTTCCTAACTGGAACTAAGTTTGCTACCCATTGAGTATGTCTGATAGGAAAAATGATCTTGGCAGCTAACAATTTATTCAATTCTTTTTTAATTGTTGGTTCTAATGATGGGTGATATTTTCTTAACTTCTGCTGAAAGGGCTTTGATTCTTGTTTAATTGGGATTATATGTTGCATGAATTGAGTATTGAATGTTTTTAGGTCATCATATGTCCATGCAAATATATCTTTAAACTCCTTAAATAATTTTATGAAAGCTTTTTTTTCTACAGGATTACAATCTATCCCTAGATTTACAGTTTGGGGATTTGATTCTGTTCCCAAATAGATGGTTTCATATTTCATCCGAGAGCTGTTTGTTTTACAATTAGGAACAGACTTAAACTTATCCTGTAGATCAAAAAACTTTTCTAACCTTAATACTGAATTGGGAACTGGTTTTACCTATTCGAAAGCTTTTTCAACTGAACAGAAATCATTTATTACCGAAAAATCCCGCAGATTATCATCATGAGTGACTTCATCTATTGCCGAATCTTTAAAAATATCCTCGTTTGTTAGAAAATGCAATACCTACATATCATTGTCAAACACACGCCAGTTAAAAATATTATCTGGTATGGAGGGCCTAAAAACCAATTCAACAGAAAAGAAATCTGGTGTAAGATTTTCTGAAGGAATTAACTTAGATGCTACATTTGCCAATAAATCTGCTTCTTGATTTTGATTTCTAGGAACATAATTTATGTTAAATGCATCAAAATGTGTAATCAGATTCCATACCTCTTTCTGATAACTCTATGAATGCTCAGATAAACAATGAATGGAATTACGAACCTATCTAACTATGATCTCGAAATCGCCATAAACAATTATCTCTTTGATCCCCAAATCCACTTCCTTTTTCAAACATTGTATTAAAGCTTCATATTCAACTGTGTTATTTGTACAACTAAATTCCATTCTACAAGCCATATAGGTTTTATTACCTTGAGGATCCATCAATAAACAGCCAGCTCCTGCTCCTTCTTTAGATTTTGCACCATCAAAGTATAAAGTCCAAATAGAACTATGTGCAATTACCTTGCTCTCTATGATATTTACAATATTTACATTATTTACATCACTGATGGTTTCCTTGAGTGAATGATTAGGAGAAACAGATGTTATATTACAAATTTCAGATTGCTTATTATTTTCAAACAGAGTGGAATTTTCGGCTTTGAAATTTCCAAATCCTAATTCATACATGTAGTTTCCCATAATAGAATCAGAAAATAACACAGGTTCACTAGGATCATGCAGTTCTGTAACAGTATGTTTCATATACCGTTCTCTATGTATTTTTATCTGATTTGATTTCCCGTTCTTAGGTAACCACAACGTTGACCAATCAGTGGCAAAGAAACCATTCAGCTGTTGAGACCAATCTCTACTTAAGAACAATCCATATGCATCTGGAATATCAGCAACAACGATGTCTATGATTTGATAAACTGAAGGGTTACAAGCGATTCTAACTAAGACATCCTTCATTTCTCCAACAACCTTTACGTTTGTTCTATCTAATTGAGTTATTTGTGAATTAGATGGAACAAATTTTCCATTCAATTTCTTACATACAGATAAAGGCATAACATTAGATGATGCTCCTGAATCTACCATGCAGTTGTGAACATTCCTATTGAAAATTTCAAAGGTAAGTAAAAATGGAGGTGTTGTTGACTTAGAATTTTTACCTATCAAAGAAGCTTTGTCGGCTATTGCTTTCCCTTTTTCAGTTGCTGTTGGATCATTGTTAGAACTATTTGCAGCAACGTTTTGTTTTGCATTAGGGACAATGGAACTTACTGCGGGATTTATAATATGACTATTAGGCATTGGGTAGATTTGAAGAAGATCGTACATACTAATTTTTGCACGTGTCTTCTTTAAATCTTCGATTATATCGTATTGTAGATCCAATTTTGGAACATGTTGAATAGTTTGAGTACCCTTAGTGGGCAGAGTTTGCTTGCCATATTGAGTTTGTTTGTTCGGTTGTGAATTATCAGTATTTGAGCTTGAAGAACCTGGAGTGTTTGTATTTACTTTACTACGAGTATTATACGCATGTTTTTTTGAAGGTGGGTTCCTATTTTCATGTTATTTCACAACACTATCCCAGAAATGGCCGTTAACTTGTTGAGGTTCTTCTGATTCTTCATCATTTTCTGATTCCTCTTCTTCTTCGTTTTCATTTATCTCTTGATTAGGAGTTTCAGACAAAGATAGAACAACTCGAATTGTGTTGAAGATTTCTTCATTAGCAGCTACATCGGGGGGTGTATTTTTATTATTTGTGTTTGGGTTTTGTCTGAATTGATTTCTAAAGTAACCTCTAGAAGGAGAAGCTTCAGAGTTAGTCTTTTTTAACCCTATAACTTCATTGGTTAATGTTCGAATAGCGTTCTATAACTGTTCTACGTCGAATGCTTTATCTTTATCTGAACTAGACTTTTTTGTTTTTCTTCGAGGAAAAGAATCAGATTTCCCACTTTTATCTGGTTCATAAGACATGAAATCTTTTTCTACTTTAATTACTTCCTCAAATTTTTCTATCAGTGTTGTTTGTCCAGCTCTTTTCACAAACATTCCGAAATTCCTAAATAAGGCTGATGTATAATTTTCAATAATTATATCTTCCGGAGGTTGAGAAGCAACTGGAATTTTATTTTTTAAAGTTAGAAACCTTTGATTGAAATCTTTGATTCTTTCTTTAGGCTCCATTTTAATTCTAGATAACTCTAGGGCTAAAAGAGCAGGTGTTTTATCTTCCCCGAATTTATCTAGAAAAGCTTTATTAAATTCCTCCCAATTTGTAATAGATCCTTGTACTAATGAAAAGTACCAGGTAGAAGCTCTTCCTTCAAAGGTGAGAGGAAACAATCGACAAACAACATCTTCATGCTGAACATTCAAAGTTTGAACAGCCAACATGAATTTATCAATATGCACCTCTGCAGGTTCTTTGTCATCTGGGTTAAACTTAGGAAGAATTTTATCTGAATGTTTTGGTAATGGGTGTTGCACCCCAGGAACTGCCACAGCAGCTGCCCTTAACCAAGGGAGCTGTGGATTAGGTGGAGGAGGTGGAGGATTACCTCCTCCTCCTATATTTCCTACCATTGGACTTCCTTGAGAGCTAGAAGAACTTCCTGAATTGGAAGGTCTTGGACTGTCAGGTGGAGACTCAGGAGGAGAAGGTGGTTGATTAGAACCACTTCCTACAATTAGTATTCTAGCAGTATTGGTTTGTGAAATCTTCCTTTGATGTCTTTCAATCTGATGATGAGGAGTACTACCAGTTATATCCAAGTCTTGCGTAACTATGGTCAATTGTGGATTGTGTCATTGTTGTCTAGGAAGACCATAATCTATTGGAGAAATACCTAACTGATTAGCGTAAGCTCTAGTAAGGATATGTCTAGATTCTTCTAGGGTTTGAGCACTTTGTGTGGGAGTAACGGGAGAAGTAATAGGATCATGTTCAAGGATATTCCTAACAGTTTCTATAAAAGGTGATCTACTGACTTCTAAAGATTGTTGGCTGGTTGGAAATGTTTCATTAGTTTCACCTGCCATTACTTAATTCATGCCCTCCTTCTAGCGCCATTTGTTGGCCCGATTTTCTGAATCTAGGCCAATAAGGAGGTTTTGTCCACACAATCAGCTTAAAGCAGCGTCCGATATGTTTGGATTAACAAAACCTCACAGGTTATGGTCCTGCTACCAGCTAGTTTGTCTCTTAAGGAGAACTTAAAACCAGCAAAATCTAACCTATTCTAATATTTATCCTACCTAAATACCTAAAATATCCTAAGGTTGCTTTCTTAAGGAAAGACTTCGATTTTTGGGAAGTTTTCTAAATATGAAAACTTATGTAAAGTATGCAGAATGATTTAACAGTGCTAATTAAACTTAAAAATAAAATTTAAACTAATTAATCTATCTATCCTATTTAACCCTATCTCAGCTGAGAGAAAATTTAAGATTATATTAATTATTAATCTATAACAGAAAAACTAGAGTGTGATCGAAACAAACATATTTAAATCACAGCAAAAGCCACTCTGCTATAATAGAAATTGAATCCAACCTGTAAACACACAGTTAATTTCAATTTCCTAAAACTGATTAATAATTAATAATCAAGATAGTCATTTGAATTTGAGATAATGCTTATTTAAAGTCACTGTTAACATACAAATGAAATTTTAAATAAACAGAAAAGTATATCATTAAAACTTATGTTTATAGTAAACACACTAATAAACAAAACCATAATGAAATATTTATTCAAAAAACACTAACTTGAACTGATGAAGTAAAATAGATGATTGAACATCAGTATGTCACAGCAATACTGAGTTAATATATAAGCAGAAAACAACACACTAAAATATATATATATATATATAATCCAAAAACGAAATACCAGTCACAATATTTGTTTGCAGATTTCCAGTATCATTCACATTAAAGCTTCAACTCCAAGTATGATATGGTACTAGTAACAACATATATTTCAAAATAAGTTTTCTTTTCACACTCCATCCCCTCGAGTTCATCAAAACTCTTTCCTTATATACTATCAAGATTCATTTTTCCTCTATAAATGTTGTATGCAACATTATAGGGATTGTTTAACAAAAAACGGCATCTAATTATACCTACTACTAAAAATAGAAATTGACTGGCCTGTGTCGAGGCATTCCAGAAAATTCTTGATTATTGACAAAACTCTAGCTCACAACCAAACAGCCACATCTCCAAGCCATTGTATGATCACGTTGTATACTTCTGGAAAAAGAGTGGTGATAAAACTTCCTGCATTGAAGTCAACCAAAGCATCTTATTAAAATCAATTTAATACACAGCTAACAGAAATAACTTAAAATTTTAAATGCATGCCTGTTAAATCTCTGATTTTACAGGCATGCAAAATCGAAATTACTATTACCTGTTCTGTTGCGACATATGAGATGAGAAAACCATTAAGTTTCATTATGAAGAGCAACTACTCTTCTAGCTTCGGCTAATTTGGATTTCAGCTTGATAATTTTAATATTTTGTTTTTCAATTCGTTCCAATAGCAGCTGATTTGTACTTAAAACTGATTTCTTGGATTTTTTGTATTGATTCTTCTTAATGTTCACCTTTTTCCACCTATCAATCCATTCTAGCAATTCTTTTCTGAAAGTTTTGTTTTCTTCTTCCAATAAGGCTCTACTTGATAGACACTGTTTGAGCTTTTTTTTGAACTCTGTGATTTTATCTTGATAGACATTGCCTAACACCTGTTGTAGAGTTTCGTCTTCTTTATTTACCTGAGGAAAATGAGGACTGTTGCTATGCTGACTGTGTAATGGTTCAAGATCTACGTCGTTTGCATTTGTTTTTGATTGGATGCCTTCGACATCATCTGATTGCACATCACTTCCCTGCGCAGTAGCATAATTCCCTACATCCATTGTGTTAGGGATAGAAAACGAAATATCATCCTCAATATTTACAACTGTAGGTTTAGTAGCTCTAGATTTGGAAGTCTGTTGATCCTCCCTATATCCTGAAATCAAATGAATACTATGCATGCTCCTTGTGACTCTTCGCAAAAACGATAAGTTTTCAAAACCTAACCCTTCTTTGTCACAACAAACCTGAGCCAAATGATCTAACTTATGCATAGAATCTTTATTGCATTCATCAGGTTTATTTGCTTCATCATTTTTATTGTTTTCATCTTCAACTAATCCTTCTTTTATGTTTGCAGGGTTGCTATCATTCTCACCAGGTAAGGTTTTATCCAGGATTTCCCTAGAATCGCAAGGAATTGAAACCCTATCATCATTGTTATTAATTTCATTGTCTATGGGCATGTTTACGACCTTGGGTTTCTTGACCTCTGAGCTATCAACCCCAAGATTTATGACCTTTCGTTTCCTACGATCCCGTGGGGATGGATTACGCCAGTACTAGGTCGGCCCCAATTGACAATCAACTAGAAACTTATCCAAAGACACACCCTTAGCAGATAATTGAAATTGCAATAATATTTTTATCAACCCGTGATGACAAAGACTACTGTCAGGGTTATTGAAATTCTTAACAGACTGTGACATTTTCTTAAGACTCTGCCATATATAGAAGGGTAAGTTAAGCTTGTAACCCTTTACTGCTAACAGTAATCGTAAATGATATAGGTGTAAATGGGAATATCGTCCACAACAGGACACGTACCTTACTAAGATTTCATAGTACATTCTCCATTCGGGCCTCAGAAATTTCACAGGGACACCAATCTTTAGCTCCGTATTATCTGGTAATGGCGTTAACAGAGCCAAGCATTTCTTCTTATTGACCACCGTGCCTTTAAACCAACGTTCCCCGACCTGTGGAAGTTTAGTGGCTTGAGCAATCTTGTCTTCGTTGATAACAAATTCAAAACCCCCAATTTGCACGCTGTCATCTTCATAATTCATAGAGAACATCTTAGTAATATCCGTATGGTGACCATCAAAGCTTCGAAAGAAATGTGCCCATCCCATTTTCTCGAATTTCTTGGCAATTTCCTAGTTATCTTCTATTAGTTCAGACCCCAAAACCTCAAAACGATTCAAAGGAGACATGGTTTCCTCTGCACTCTCTGGACTTCGACTTGAAATGAATGGGGAAGCGAAAATAGAGGGAATAGGTATCCATACACACGACATGATGGATAACCTTCACATGCTTCAAATCTAATCAGAGATACGATCTCTGAACCTGCCATTTTAGTGGTATTTTTAAGCAGTGATAAGCGCTGCAACCATCACAATATACCATGGTTTATGCCAGTTTATCTACGCTTAACCATGACTGTTATTAATAACCACTAACTTGGTGAACCAGAAATACGGTGACTGATAGAATCATCATTGCAACCATGGATTATTGACAGTGGTTCATAATTAATAGGTACAACGACGTAATTTGAAATGACTATTAGCATTTAACAATGTCAACATGATATTACCATATGCATAGAACTGTCGACTTTGTCAAGGAGTGAAAGCCACGTTTTCATACCAGCTCATCGATCCAAATGTTTGATCGTTTATTGATTTGACAATTGGTTTATTGCATGGCTAGCTAATCCAAACAATCATCCCTATTTTATCATGTTACGTAGTGGTATGAAGAGTAATAAATCGCACTCTAATGTTAATGATGCATTGATAAAATGGCTAGATTAATGTCTATACTATATATGTACAAAACTAAGTTTAAACCCTTTAAACATCCTATCGACACACATATACCATCATATAGGATATTTATCATAAGTAAAAGTTTCTTATGTGAACATCATTTATTTAACTATGATATTTACAAAGTTCATAATAGGGTATTACATATGATGTGTTTTATGAAATTTCTCTTGGCACAAATCCCTTAAGTCACATAAATTCATTTTGATGATTTCAATAACTTAATGAAAATTTACGAAACTTATCTGACAGTTGTTTAAAATCCAAGTTTTATGATCAAGTTTCTTTCAGCTCTAGAATCATTAAATTACTTTCCTTTGATTGAGAGTACCTTCAGAATCAAAGATTCTGAAGGTGCTCTTTCAGAATTTTAAAATTGATAAATCACATGAAGAGCTGATCTCTCTTCATTTCGTCAAGAAATGAAGAGGTTGTTGCTGTTTGCCAACATGACCCTAGCTTTAACTCATAAAATTCCTTGGCCCTTTCCTCATAGTATTGTTCGGACATAAATTTCTTTTTGAAGTACCTTTTAAAGGTACTCCAATTGACCTCTTTTTCTTTGATCCCCTTGACCCTTTTCAAATCTTTCCACCATATATCTGCCTTTCTAGAAAGGTTATAGATGGCCATTCTTGCTTTCAGCTGATTTGAATAGTTATATATCTAAAAATATTTTCTCATTCCTGATAACCAAGATTTTGCCTCTTCTCCTTTTTTAGTTTCCCCATTGAAAGTTGGGGGTTTTATTTTCTTGAACTCCCCAGAAATCTCTTCATATGGCCTGTACTTTTTCTTGCTCTTATACAGTTCTACCTCGCTACTGTCACTAGTAGAGTAGTAGCTTTGTTGTTCCCTAAATCATTCAGATGAAGAGCTGCTATCAGCTTTAGAAAATTTCATCTTTTTAGATCCTTTCTGATGGCTAGCTTCTTCAGATTTAGATCTTTTACTTCTCCCTTCAGTCTGAAAATTTTCCATCAAAATTTGATTTAACTCCTCTTGAGTTTTCAGAATCCGTTCATTGTCCTTCTTGACTGATTCCATTTCAGTCTTTAACTCCCTTATAGTCTGCATCAGCTCTGGGGAGTGAGCAGTTACCTCCTCTATCACAGGTTCTCTAGACATCTTCCTTGTCTCAGTGTTTGGATACTCCTCAGCATATTCTCCCAGCTTCTCCATACCTGCCTGTTAGATTCAGAAAAAGAATTTTTCTGCTTTTGCATAAAACAAATTACAAATTAGTACATAAATTTTGTTTGTTGTTCTGCGAAAACTAGTTGGGCCACTTTAAGGCCTAATATTTGAACAATGCTTTGATACCACATGTCAAAACCCCAAAAATTTTAAAAATAGCATATAATCGCATTAAATGCAGTCATCATCTATTTGATTAGTTTATGCTACTCGTATTGTAACTGAATGATCTTTTGATTTTACTTCACTTTAAAGAGCAGTTCTTTTCAGTTACTGATTGTTTTTCTGTTTGCAACACAAGGTGGGTTTGTCGTGAAAAGACAAGGCTTACTTAGCGTTGAGCTAATGCATAAGTTCCTCCTTTTCTTACAGATGACAGGTAAGAAGATTGGCTAAACATAGATCAAGGTTTTGCTGAGTTAAAATTCGACTATTCACTGTTATATATATATTCATGATGATATACCAGGTTTATCTTTTCCTACGATCGATTTATCATAAACTGAACTTATCTTTGATCCAATGAATAGTTTACTGAAAACTAGTATCATTATGATCATCAAAAGAGGTATGATTTCAGCAGTTTCAAGTTTAGACATTATGTTGACAAAATTTCTCTTTAAAATATTTCCCATTTAAATGTGATAAACTTCGAAGTTAAGTACATAGATGCATATATCTTCATGGTTGCTGTAGCATGCTCAGTTCAGATTTCATCACATTCGAATTGTGACTTTAGTTGCACATGATAAGATCGTACCAGTATCAATATATACTCATTATACTTTAAGCATATGCAAGTTTAATGTTTAATACAAAACTTCCCTTAAAGAATTAAGAGTTTACACTATTCTAGAATACTATTCCACTTCCATTATCGACACTTGGATAGAAACCAAATTGCCCTTAGGATCATTCCTAAACTTATCGCAGCCAACCCTTTTGTGAGTATTTGAATACTATACTATCAACAAGAAGATTAATGTATATCAAAGTTGCTTAACACATATTTACTTATAGAATTTCTCATAATTTCTCTTGAGCTTAGAATGTGATAAAATCTAACTATTATCACGACGATTCTAATACTAATAAAAAAAAAAGAGTTGCTAATCTATAAACTAGTGTCAATGATAAGAACTAAATCCAACCAAATCCAAATTGATGATTAACATAAAGTAATTTACCAACAAAATAGTCTTTAAAGATGTGTTATGTGGTTTATCTTCCTTTAAAGACTAGGATAAAAGGCATTATAGTTGGGGGTTAAGTGCAAATATGCCAACCATAATCCAAAACCGTATAACCTCTCGCCACTTACAACTCTCCATACTTATATATATATACGAGATTATATAATGCAAGGTCTATAGTGCAAGGTTCGATGAATAAAAATCTAAAGTTACATATAATGCAGATGATACTATGGTGTATCATACCTTACGGGATATTCATGCTATGATTTGGTTTGACAAACAGTCAAGGGGTTACGTCGTGGAACTTTAGAAAAGACACCCTCTGCATGGAAATATTAAAAGTCTACGTGGTAGCTCCTCGGCCATGCATTGGCGAGTTAAATAGTTGTTGTCCCAACCCTAATCGTCACTTCTCCCTCGTCTTCGGCCTTTGGCCACTCTGCAAACCCTCCTGTCCATTCGGCCATCATTTGGTCTACTATCAAGCTCTTGCTGTTCCAGCTCTTTATTGACTCCTCCATTGCACTGGGTTAAGAGATTTGAGGGTGAAAAGACTTACTGCATGCCTCCACAAAACCTCCGTTGCTATCTCGAGCTCTGAGCAGTTGTAAACCTTACCTCTCCTTGCTCCATTGACTATGAATCTCCCTTCAAGGTAGCGTGGCTTACGCTGCTTGCAACTGTGTGATATTTTGCAAAGGAGAGATAATACACCTAGGGTTTTGTCCTGCCCATCGTTGAGTTGGGGTTCCTGTACTGTCTGAGGTTGAAGGTGATGTAATGCTACTCCTTTTCCATTGGGTTGCAGGTTTTTGGTTTACACCGGTCGCAGCTTCTCTGTGGGAGATGGCCCTCTGCTCAGGTAACTACATACATTCGTTCCATTCGATAATGAAATTAGTAATACTGTTAAAGCTTTTATTTTTATGTTTTAAGTAGTAGCTGACAGTCGGCTGATCGATGGATAATGCAGATATGTATGCTACCCTTCTTTGCAAAGAACATGATGAGGGTTACAGCGCCTTGGGCCACGGTAAGCCCTGGCCTCTTCACGGCTTATCCACTTGTGTAAATCCTTAAGGGATTATGATGGAGTTGGTTGTTTCGGCCTTTCTTAACCTTCCAGGTTTTAGTTGTTAGTTTTAAAGTTAAAATGTTGAGGGTTAATACCCTATCTCTCTTACAGAGCTTCTCTGACTTTGACCGCGAGTGTATAATCTTATTTTGAAAAATATAAATTTTTCTTCTATGTTAATATATTGTAAAAGAAGATACTGTGTAGAAACCCTAGGCTGTAATCCTACGTCCGGCTGAGGTTACGACCTCGACACTTTGTTTCCTCTTTACTGTATTTATAATGTTCAGGGTTTTCACCCCAAAGTTTATAATATAACTTATTATACTGCTTCTTGTATCTATTGGTTTGTTTATAGCATATAATTTGCATCTAAGCTCTGTACATGAATAAATAAATAAACTAAGGGTTTGTAACAGCTCAGAAAGTGGATTTATAATACGGTCGTAAATGTAAAATATTGTTTTTAACTCTTGGTAGTTATTTTACTTGCATAACTGTAGTTATAGGGTTCAACCCTAATTTTACAGTTTGAGATTTAAGTTCAGTTGTTATTTTGCCATTAAAATTATAACTCTGATGGCATCGGTGGTAAAATAAATAAATTATAACATAATTGTTAAGCTCGATGTTGAGCAATTTACTATTCTGTTAATTCTTTTGTTTTAAAATAATAACTGCGTTGTGTAACTACCGATAACCTCTTTTATTAATGTTACTATTTATGTACTTTGATTTATTGGTTATGTATTAACTTCTTAGATTAAATACAGGGTTTATGCCCTTATACCAATATCATAGTTGTTTGATGCTGCTTTTCTGCATTACTCTTCATCATGTTATAATACTGAAATTTATTTTATTATAAGAAAATCTGTGGTTAAAGAACCTTTTGACTTACTGCTAAACACCTTTGTAGTTAAGGTTTTCAGTACTAGCTTATTCTCCTGACTTTTATATATCAGAATTGTAATGCAAGTGCATACATTTTAAATTAGATAAGTCTGTTGTACTATTAATACATTTTACTATTATCTTCGAGTATTATTTAATTATTTTGTAAAATATAGAGTATAAACCATTTATTTGTTCATAAACCTTGGTTATCTATAGATAGTATATAATCCTAAGTTGCAATAATAATAATATAACATTAATTTAGTATTACATTAGTAATGCTTTTATATTATTTTCAATATAAGTATATTGTTATTAATATAATAACGAGATTACTACATTCATGAGTACAATTGTTTCTAAGGTTATTATTGTCATTCAAAGTCTGTTTTAATCTATCTATTTAATTATAATGACTGTGTATATTTACATAATGCTCATATAATATCTAAGTTCTAACTCATATATATACATATATAAATTCCTGTATATATAATAACATTCAATTACTACTTAAGAAAATAGAATGATAGTTTTGAATTCTGTTTAAGCTTTAGCTGTAAATACAAGAAAAAAAATTCAATAATTATCTGACTGCATGGTTAACCTAAATTCAGACTAACACTACTAGGTTTTAACTGTAAAATCAATCCAATAAGTATTTTACATCCTACTGTTAGTCTTATCTTTTTCCACATTAAAAGATTAGATTCTTGCAAACTAGAAGATAACAGTTATCAGCTTTAAACAGCAGAATTACTTAGTCTATCTTTCTTTATTACAGCTAGCATTTACTAGAACAAGGATACAGTACTAGGAAATAGTTTTGAAAACTGTAAGCAAAACAATTTAGGAGTCTGTGAAACACTTGTAGTTATGAAAAGTAATTAAATAGGAACTCAGTTCAGAAGGATATTACTTCACAATACCGGGATACTGTGCTGGAGTACGGTCTGGTGATCCCAGATGTGGAAAAACACAGTAACTTTTAACAGATTTAACTACTGATATTCTGAGATACTAACTTTACTAAACTGACTAACTCTTCAGACACACAGAATAAACATAAAATGCATCTATTCATACTCAGTAAACATAAAGAAATAAATGACAAAACCTGTTTAAGCTATGGGAAACAAGAGCAATGGGAGGCCGTTCCTTCCTACCAACTCCTGGAGAGCGCTCAGACAGCGACTTCTCAGGACCCTCGAGCTTGCTCTGGTCTCCCTGGCTAGAACTAGGTGCAGCAATGTCAGATACCAGTCCTCAAACTCAGTATGAATCTTGAACTTATCAGCAAGTTCTCCCAGCTAAAAGCTGTAAATAAAATCAAGTTACTGCATCAATCTACTCAGAACACTTCCTTACTATTTTTCCCTCTTTCCTCAATGAAATTCCTGAATACCATTCACCTGAATGAATTCTCTCTGGAATAAAATCTGAGCAGCCCCAGCTCTGTTCATTGAGTACTTTTAAAAGATTTCCTAGGTCTTTGTTGGGTTAACTGTCATTTAATGAGCCACCTGCTCTGATTCCACTTTCTTGGGGAATCATGACCCAAAATATAGGTAATTTGCCACCTGCAACTTAGGAAGTGTTTGAGGATGCTGCCACTTGTCTTTTGCCTTTCCACCTAGTTCCATCCACCAGTTTGACCAGTAGCCTCTTTTTAACAGCTCTCCCATGCTGTTGTCTCCATAATTTATTTATTAATAATAAAATATTCTGAATTACAGTCCATTACTGTTGAATCTGCTGAGTCATCAATCCCTACTTAGGATTAAGTTTAACATAATGTCTCAGAAATATAATAAAACAATTTACATAATTTTACAAAATTGGGGTATGTGACAACAAGTCTCCTTTAGGGATTAGCTACCCCTAGAGTGATTTACTTTAGCATATGACTATATGACTTGGGGAAATACTTATGATCATAGGTTCAGAAACGATCTTATGAGTATGATATGATTAATTAATGAAAACACACATGAACCATGCAGAAATATTTAATATGAGCACAGAGATAGAGTGAGAATTTGAAATGCGGTTATGGTAAACACGTTCATTTAATTAAAGATTCAACTCCTTAATTTATGGAAATGGTTATTGGAAATAAACACTAATGGAGATGCACTAGTTCTATTCAGTTACATTCAATTATGTTGAGTTACATTCAGTTCTGTTGAGTTACATTTAGTTCAACTCAGTTACATTCATTTCAACTCAGTTAACTACTCAGTTAGAGTTAGTTAATTAATGGAAGGCGCATATATTTATGTGGAAGATAATTATGGAGTGCCAACTTGACACCAGATCAGTATGGCATATATGATTAAATATAGATCAGCGTTCTAAGTGTTAACAAGTTGTTGCTACATGCAACCATTCTATTTTTGTTGTAGAACCTAATTTGACTTGTTATTAAAGTGCTATGCACTTGGCAAGTTAGATACGGTGTTCCATTCGGTCTCCACTCACTAGTGCTCTCGGTGAAAGCAATCTGCTATTGTGTTGTAATCATTCTTTGCTACTTTTCAATCATACTCTAAGATCATTTGCTGGGTTTTTTATCCTCGGAATTAGAAGAGGTTTTTCCCAAGGTATATCTTGTATTATATGGTTTCATTTTATGTCTTTGGATTATTGATGAGATTTATATGCACTGTTATTATGGATTAAAGTTTTCAAGTTCAAGTTTCTTCATATTTTGCTCAATCAATAACATGGTATCAAAGCAAGGGTGTGCAAGAGTTTAGTTTGTGCAAGCAACTAAAGCCTACATGATCTTGAGAAGTATTGAGAAAATAGCTTGGAACAATGGCATCGATCTCCATCCAACTGGAAGACCAGTTTAAAGATACTCCGAAATTGAAGGAAAGAGTGTAAATCATTATTGAGGAGAATGATATATATGTTTACTTGAAATAATTGAGTGATGACTCTTTAAGTAGGGAAAATTAAAGAGAAAGTCAATATGCACCATTTTCATCACTTGTCAGGAGATAAATTTTGTGGAGATATTTTGATCAATCCGTGAGGAACCCAAAAACACAGTTGAAAACCCACTTCTGAAATGGGTCTTTTTATTTTACTGGTGAGAATATGTACAAATCCACAACTATTTGAGAGATACGATCAGGTTTTTGAAGATGAAATTCTCAGAATTCGTGTTATGGCAATTTTCCCAAAGTGGGCCAATTGATGAAACAAACCCAAGAGCTGTAAGTTGGATAATATCATTATTCAATGGATCTTGTGTATAGAGCCTCATAGAGTTGAAATATCATCAAAAGAATAGGATGATCATTGGAAGAAGTTTTTCTTTTAAAGAAGAACATTTGCTTCAGGTTGCATGGGATCTAGTTTCTCCATGCAGAAGTTCGCTATCTCCTGCATGCACTCAAATTTGCAAAGTGATAAAGTCCAAGCGACTACAGTAATCTCCACAAGGAAGAAGAGATTAGGAGGGAGCATGCAAAACAATAAAAGGATAAGCACCCAAATTATTTATTATATACTATTTAGATCTATATGCTTTTGAATATTTTTCATTACAGTCATATAGAGGATGCACGATTGTTCATAAGATATGAATATAGAGCACGCATCATTATTTTATAAGATATGAATATAGATGATGCATGATTGTTTCATAAAGATATGAATTTAGAGTTGCATGATTGATTTATGAGATATGAAAGTTGGACATTATTTATGAATGTTGGGCTGCATGATTATTTAATTATCATATGATTTTATAAAATCAAATTTTGTTTTATTACAATATGTATTCCTGGACTTGGAATTTTGTTTAGCATATACATTGTTGTTCCTATATTTATTGGGCTGTTATCCATCTCATGAGTCCAATTTTTGTGACATGATATAAATAATGATATAAGGTTTATGGAGGACTGATATAAGGTTGAAAACATCATTCATAATTCATGAGATTTATGGCATCGAGATTGTGTCACAAACTGTGAACATAAGACTACATGATTGGCTAGATAGAGAGCTTCATGCTTACCTCATGAGATATGAACATGGGGCTGTATATTTATTTCATAAAATGAAAGTTTGGAATGATATATGGTTGCATATAAGTATATAATATTATAATGGGTTATGATAAATTGGTTGGTCAATATCTATACATAACTAAGTAAATTTTTATGAATATATTGAAAATATTTCATGTGAATAAAATTCATGAGTATGAAATGGTTCCAACGACGAGGATAATTTGTATTGTAGGGAAAATTAATATGCCTTTACCTACAAGTAAAGGAGTACATGAATGTGGAGTCATTATCTTTCCTGAGACTGAAAGAGAACAATTCAGGAGCTTCCTATGTGTCTTGGGAAGTAGACAAAATAGATGGCTTAATTATATTGTGATAGATGTGAAGACTCCTGAAGATATTCAATCTTATTTAGATTCATGTATCAAATAAGATCTTCATATATGGATAAGGATAAGTCTCCATGATGTAGGACCCATATTAAGATTCCCACATTTACATGGTGAGAGGGAGTTGCTAGTCTCACTAGCTACTGAAAAACCAGTGTAATTGGTTGATGTACCTCCTGGAAAAAAAGGAGATATGACAATGCTCATATTCAGAAGGAAGTTGAGAACTGTAGTCACGAATATTGTTATGATTCTTTTGATTAGTGGTTTGGTAATCACGAAAAAAATATTTTCATCAATTAAGAAACAATGTGCAGTAAAAGAGCCTGAAGACTTTCAGGATGATGGACTACAAATCCATGGGCACACATATGAAGGTAAATATGAATTTTTATAATTCTTATTTCATATTTGGAGGATCTCAAGTCAGTTGAGATGTATTTTGTTAGTCATAGGTCCCAAGATATATTATGTGGTTTGGAGTTTGTACATAGACATGTACAAAGCATGTGTTGTGGTACCTACTTGGTACAAGTGTATGTGGACTCATATATGCTTGATGAGTAAAAGAGAGTTTTAAATATATATGAAATATGACTAATATAGTGATCGAGGAAGATCACATGTGTTTCTCTAGATAGATCATGTTGAAAAGTAGTAAAGATTTTTAGGGTTCTAGTTAGTTATATTTGAGATATGGTACATATCCATATATGAGCAACAATGCCAACATTCTTATTAAGCTTCTGTCAGAGACAAGATTGGTATAGTACATAATAACTCCTCTAGTTGAAGAGGGACTATTGATGTGTCTTCATATGCAATAGTAGATAAAGTCCCCACCAGTTAGTCATTGCACATGACTTAGGTAGCCGAGGGATGTGATATCTTGTGGAGAGAATCCACATGAGAAGAGACATGGTCAAAAGTCTCAAAGACTATTTATACTATGGACTCTTAGAGAATAGTTAAAACCTCTCAAAGAGGTAGTTGGGGTGCTGCAAATATAAAGAGAAGGATGAAGGAGAAAGTGATCATAACTTGAAGAACATCATAGAGAATTACATGCTTACAAAGAACGTCTCTAGATATCAAAAGATTCAAGAAGTCAACAAATGTTGAAGAGTGAAAAAAAAGATAAGTATTTATTTCTGCATGTTATTACACACATGTTGTATAATGTTGTATATGATGGATTTAAAAAATCCATGGTCTCTAGTTTAGACAAAATTTATTCTGGATTGGATCCACATGATGCTACTTTGTGTAAGTAGCTGGTTGGTCTTTGAGCAGACCTATTTTTTTTAATGCTTACTACTAAGCATATGTTTGAGTACCTTTGAGGTACATTAGAATAGGCTCTTGATTGTATTTGATACATGGCAGACCATTATTTGATTGTGTTATCCAGCTATTGTTTTAGCGTGAGATAAGCAATGTAATTTGAGGCTAGTACTACAAAAGCTAAGTGTATTGTGGCTAGTATTATAGAAGAAATATGTATGTATGTGATCCGAAAACAAGATCTTTCCTACTCTATGACGTTAACATGAATTGCATAAAGATCATGAACGAAGCTCACAAATCCATAAGAAGAGTACCAAACAGCATAGACAACATGCACATAAAGACAACAAGTTGATAAGTGAGTTCGTCCAGGATGGACTACGTCTCCGGGCCTGCTTCCCAATAGGAGGGTCGATCTATAATCTCAGCATAAGGCAAAATACATGGAAATGATACAATGATACCTTGGAGACAATGTTCAGGAAGAGAACCGCTGCCCAAAACACAACAAGACTGCTTCGAGCAACTCCGAAGCCTGAAGACAGTGTAAAACGAGTATAAACATGCGTACCTTCCTCCTGCAGAGCTATGCAATCTCCCTTCTCTCCTTTAGCTACAAAGTATCCACTCCAAAGCATGAGTGGGAAATGGAAAATGTATGGGTTTATATAGCTTGAGAAGACCCCCTTCACATGTTTCTCATGAATTCTTAGTTACAACAAATTTGCCTACTTGGGCATATGGTTGGAAACCTCCAAGTTGGTTAGGCTCTTAAATTCCAACCATCCATTTAATATTCCAACCATACAGTTGGTTATAGTTTAAAACTATACCAATTATAGGTAAAAACACATTACATATGTTATAAGGTTTTAAAAACCTACTTTTTAAAAGCCATAACCAACGAACCCACTTTAAAAGTCATAACAAAAGTGTTAAATGACACATGTGTTTAAAGAGTGGCCATAACCAATTCGAACCCATTTAAAATTCATAACTAAAGTGTTAAATAACACGTGTTTAAAGAGTGGGCAAGTCCCATGTGGTGGCCCCTTCATGTGTTAAGGCGCGTTAATGGGGTGGCATGTAATAAATTTGTTATCAAACGTGACCATGTGTTGTTTTATGTGCTGGCGCAGGCTCCACGTGCTACAACGCCCAACAGAGCTCCTGGTCATCACATTGAAGGGGAGAACCAGGGGTCGGGGCTAACCCCAGCCCCTTCTGGTGCCAATAAACCTTTAAATAACTTTTTCCCCATAACTTATCCAACAAGCACCTTGTGTCCCAATGGTAAGGCAGAGTGCTAATACAAGAGAGGTCACGAGGTCGAACCTCATGGAGACCATAATTTTTTCCTTAGACATATTGGCCAATCCCATGTTGCCACGTGGTGGCATGGGATTGGTCCACCTCACACCCAATCAGTGTCCAATCACCTGCCCAGTCACTGACTGTACTTCCATGTGTCACCTTATGATTGGTTTGTACACCTTCCATGTCACCTTGTCCGTACCATATGGATGCCAGGTGTCACCCTGTCAGTGGTGCCACGTGGCACCCCCATTTTGCCAAATTTTCCTATTTCATCAATACAACAGAATGCAATAACTTTTTTATACGGAGTCCGTTTGAGGTGAAACAAATGCCATTGGAATTGTATCGATGAGCCCTTCGATCTGGTGCAGGTTTTGCTGAGATTGGAGGACTTAAAAAAATTTCCTTCTTGGATCCTCCTAGATCATTCCTTCCCACTGAGAAGCTTTTGGCCTCCAAAATCCTTTACTAATCAACATATAGGTGAGGGAATTGCTCCCTCACTTTATCCTTCTTGATCCACTTGGATTTGCTTGGATGAGTGCCTTTGATGCCCACTCGAAGATACTCAACATCACCTCTGCGAGAAGTCCTTGTCCTTCTGTCCAAGATGACATCTTCCTTTAGCTCATCCATGTACTCAGGAGAAAATTCATCAACTGATGGCAATGAGACATTCTCCCTTTCATCCATGATCATGGGAGGCTCATAGAGTTTCAAGTTCTCCACATTCACCACTGAGTAGATCTGCATGTATGGCGGTAGCTCTAAGCGAAAAGCATTCGTCCCAATCTTCTCCAAGATGGTGAAGGGACCATATCTAATAGGCTTGAGCTTCTTGCCTTCTCCTTTCATCCTCTCCTTGCTGATGTGAAGCCACACTTGATCTCCCACCTGAAACTGATGATCAACTCTATGCTTGTCATGGCGAGCTTTGTACTGGGCTTGACTCTTCTCCAACTGCTCTTGTACTGCTTGATGTACCTGTTGAACTCTCTAAATGAACCTGTGAACTTTGTCTTCATCCTTGGAAGCGCTTGAATCAACCTCTCTCCCATAATTCAAGTCCAATGGAGTCTTTGGCAAGTACCCAAAGCATTTCTCAAATGGCGAGCTCTGAGTGGAAGAATGCATAGCCCTGTTGTAGGCATGCTGCACATACTGGATCTGTTCATCCCATAACTTAGGATGCTTATTGCAATAGCCTAGAAGAAAATGGACAACTGTCCTGTTGACTACCTCTTTCTGTCCGTCAGTCTGTGGATGGAAAGCAGTGCTCCTCTTCAGCTTGGTGTCCATTATACACCATAACTTTGTCCAAAACTCTCCAAGGAATTGGGAGTCCCGATCCGAGATAATGGACATAGGAAGTCCAAAGTGAACCCATACATGCTAAAAGAAAAGAGAAGCAGCCTGCTCTACAGTGACCTGCTTTTTACATGGCATATGAATACACATCTTGCTAAACCTATCCACGACCACATACAAGTAGTCATGACCCCTCCTAGACATAGGCAAACCCCCCACAAAATCCATGGAAATGCTTTCCCAAGGATGGGAAGGAACAGGAAGTGGTGAGTACAGCCCCAATTTTCTATTAGTGGGCTTACAAGTAGAGCACATCACACACCCCTTTACATATTTTGTTACAATGTCTTTCATGCGAGGCCAATACACAAGTCTTTGCAAATGAGCCAAAGTCTTACCTACCCCAAAATGCCCTGATACAAGAGAAGTATGAGCTTCTCGAATTACGTGGACTCTTTCACTGATAGGAACACATAACTTGCCCAAATGATAGTGCAACTTTCCTTGCAAATAGTAGTCTTCAACCTGTGTACCATTGGTTAGCTTCTCATAAACCTCCTTGAAATCATCATCAGTAGAATATTGCTCAATATAACTTTCATCGGATAAAGAAGCATTTTTCAAGACAATAGATGCAACAATAGGAGATCTAGAAAGCATATCTGCCACTTTGTTACTAGTACCCTTCTTGTACTTGGTAACTGCGGACAACCTGTACATGCCCACATTAGGAAAAGGGGCATCCTGCTGGAGATGAATCTCATGTTGAATCTCCCTTTTGGGAGGCAAACCTGTAGGTTCCTGAAATATTTCATCATAGTTAGCCACAATATCAATCATAGCCTTTTTATGAGAAGGATCACAATCTTTGAAAGCATCGGAAGCTTCAACATCTTTTTCTCTCACAACCATGAGCATGTATCTCTTATTAGTGTTGATGAGTCTCTTAATCTGTCTTGCACTAACAAGAGTGGTGTTAGCCTTCATACTATGAGCTCTCACAATGTACTCCACCCCATTTTTTGTGAGATGGTACTTGTTCTCATGATGGAAGAATACTGCTTGTCGTTCATACAAGTATGGGCTTCCCAATGCGATACCGTAGATGTCAAGAGGAAAAACATCTAAGTCCACCTCATCGATCAACTTTGAAGCAATAGCAAACCTTAACCTGCATTGATTAGTCACCTGTAGCTTAGCATTATCACATACCCATCCAAGAGGATAAGGCTTGGGGTGAGGTTTAGTCTGTATGCCAAACTTCTTAACAACTGATTCTGAGACCAAATTTACTTGAGAACCCGGATCAAATAATGTTTCAATCTTTGTATGCTCAGACACAAATTTGATGTGAAACAACTCACTTCTTCTTTCATCATTTTCTTTAGAAACATGAGTAGAACTTGAACCAGTATGAGGAGTTTTGTTACCTTGCATTCCCATGGTTGTAATCATGGTTTCATTGCCTGAGTCGGAACCCAAATCTCGTTGCGCTGTTGCAATGGTCTTTTTCTTCTTTTTTCTTCCATAATGCTTTGGCCTTTGTTCAGGATGCAACTTCCAACAACTTTCTTCATCATGCCCATCATTGCCGCAATGTTTGCAATGGAGCTTTCCTCCTTCCTTTTTGGCAGTAGATGTCTTCTTGCTCTTGTCCTTCTTTTTGGACATGTAGTTGTTGTTGGGCTTGAAAGGATTCTTCGGATGGCCTTCTTGCAAATGCTTCCCCCTGCTCTCAAGATGAGTATCCTGAACACTTGCTTCATCCACACTAGTAGGATTTAACAACAACAAAGTATGGCGTAGATAATGATGAAGAGCACCAATGTACTTCAAAAGAGTGTCAGGAGAATCTGAAGAAATATTCAACTCTAGAGATTTCTTTCTAAATTCTTCAGTAAAATTCTGAACACTCTGACCCTTGCCTTGTCTAAAACTTTGCCAATCCATCATAGCCTTTTGAACATAACCCAACGGATAAAATTGCTTACGTAAAGCAGAAATGAAAGAAGACCACGATGAGAGAAGATTACCCATTTGTCATTAGAGGAAATTTCAACTCAAAATGGGCCTTTTAACTTTGATTCAAATTTCATGTCATCATGTGTTAGCCAATGAAATTGCTTTAAATTTGAAATACTGTATAGGTCTTAAACACTTTTTTAATATAATTTTGGGGATAGGTATCATAAAAAAAACTACTTTTTTTGTTTGTATTTTCGACATATCTCCCCATGGTTTTACTCAAATCTCGATCAGGAGAGCTCGTTGGATGTGGAATTAAATTATGCATCCAACAAGTACCCACACGACATAATTTTGATGGACCTCTCTACCCCAAAAACAAGAAATACCTGAAAAAATGTGATGATGATGTCATCATCACGTTTTTTTAGGTATTTCTTGTTTTTGGGGTAGCAGGGTTTGTCAAAATTATGCCAAGTGGGTACTCGTTAGATGCAGAATTTAATTCCACATCGAACAAGCTGTCCCGATCGAAATTTGAGTAAAAACACGGGGAGATATGTCAAAAATACAAACAAAAAGTAGTTTTCTTCTTTTCTTCCTCCAAAATTAATCAATATTATTTTATTATTTTAACTATTATTTTATTAATTCTTTTTAGGAGGCCCATTTTGAGTTGAAATTTCCTCTAATGTTACTACCTTGCTGAAGCTTACTTTCCCACCATATAAGTGCGGTGCCTGTCAGCCGAAGTGAAGCCAACTGAATCTTCACATCTTCTTCTTTGATCTGCTGGACTCGGCAATAGACCTCATTTTGCCTTATCCAATTGTTCAACTTCTCTACATTCGCTTTCCCATTGAACATGGGCAAATCAAAATTCACATTGAGCTTCAATAAGGGCTTCTTTTGAGGCTCTTTGTGAGGAACCCTGGAATGCTGAGAATGAGATTAGGAAGAAGCACTTGAAATTGAGCTTGAAGCTTAAGGTGAAGAGGGAGGCTCAGGAGGCTCTTCACCACCTCCTCCTTGGTTAACTGAAGCATTGCCTTCGTCCTTCACTTCTTTGTCTTCCTTCTTTACTTCACTGCCTTTTCTTTCTTTTGCCATGCATTCTTCATAGTCTGCAAACAACTTGTCTACCTTGTCGGCCATCATGTAGAAGACCTTATGAAATTTTGCCTCCATCTTGGTGCTGGCATCATTAGCATCCATCTTCCTCCTTCGGTGTGCACATCTAATCTCGGAATTGTAAGGCTCTAATGTACCCTCACCAGCTTGCAGTTTATCCCTCATGAGCATCCACACTCATAGCCCAACGTCAAATAGCCCTGCTCTGATATCACATGATCCGAAAACAAGATCTTTTCTACTCTATGACGTTAACATGAATTGCATAAAGAGCATGAACGAAGCTCACAAATCCATAAGAAGAGTACCAAATAGCATAGGCAACACACACATAAAGACAACAAGTTGATAACGGAGTTTTTCCAGGATGGACTACGTCTCTAGGCCTGCTTCCCAATAGGAGGGTCGATCTATAATCTCAGCATAAGGCAAAATACATGGCAATGATACAATGTTACCTTGGTGACAATGTTCAGGAAGAAAACCGCAGCCCAAAACACAACAAGACTGCTTCCAGCAACTCCGAAGCCTGAAGACAGTGTAAAACGAGTATAAACACTCATACCTTCCTCCTGCAGAGCTACGCAATCTCTCTTCTCTCCTTTAGCTACAAAGTCTCCACTCCGAAGCAGGAGTGGGAAATGGCAAATGAATGGGTTTATATAGCTTGAGAAGACCCCCTTCACATGTTTCTCATGAATTCTTAGTTACAACAAATTTGCCTACTTGGGCATATGGTTGGAAACCTCCAAGTTGATTAGGCTCTTAAATTCCAACCATCCATTTAATATTCCAACCATATAGTTGGTTATAGTTTAAAACTATACCAATTATAGGTTAAAACACATTACATATGTTATAAGGTTTTAAAAACCTACTTTTTAAAAGCCATAACCAAAGAACCCACTTTAAAAGTCATAACAAAAGTGTTAAATGACACATGTGTTTAAAGAGTGGCCATAACCAATTCGAACCCCTTTAAAATTCATAACTAAAGTGTTAAATGACACGTGTTTAAAGAGTGGGCAAGTCCCACGTGGTGGCCCCTTCATGTGTTAAGGCGCGTTAATGGGGTGGCATGTAATAAATTTGTTATAAAATGTGACCATGTGTTGTTTTATGTGCTGGTGCAGGCTCCACGTGCTACAGCACCCAACAGAGCTCCTTTTCATCACGTTGAAGGGGAGAACCAGGGGTCAGGGCCAACCCCGGCCCGTTCTGACGCCAATAAAAATTTAAATAACTTTTTCCCCATAGCTTATACAACAAGCACCTTGTGGCCCAATGTTAAGGTGGAGTGCTAATATAAGAGACGTCACAAGGTCGAACCTCATAGAGACCATAATTTTTTCCTTAGACATATTGGCCAATCCCATGTTGCCACGTGGCGGCCTAGGATTGGTCCACCTCACGCCCAATCAGCATCCAATCACCTGTCCAGTCACTGACCGTACTGCCACATGTCACCTTATGATTGGTTTATACACCTTCCATGTCACTTTGTCCATATTGTATGGATGCCACGTGTCACCATGTCTGTGGTGCCACGTGGCACCCCCGTTTTTCCAAATTTGCCTATTTCATTAATACAACAGAACGCAATAACTTTCTCATACGGAGTCCGTTTGAGGTGAAACAAACGCCGTTGGAATTGTATCGACAAGCCCTTCGATCTGGTGTGGGTTTTGCTAAGATTGGAGGACTTCAAAATTTTTCCTTCTTGGATCCTCTTGGATCAATATGAGAGTAGTACGAAAGAAAAATGTGTTTTACTGATAGTGCTAAATACAGAGGAGTAGTGTAGCTTAGGAAGCTACCTACTAGGATGAAAGACTTGAGCCTACAGTCATTAGCTATTAATAGTCAAGTATTCTCGAAAACCTTATATGTGTTTTATGATAAAACACATTCCAGATGAAGTTTTACATCATTGAAGTCATGGTCATGAGTTATAGTACATAGGTACTGATGAGAATATTGCAAATTTTTAAGAATCATCTATTTTTGACAAAGTTTAAACACTTATGAGATAAGCTTGGTATGGAAGAGAATGTCTCCCTCACTGAGAGGGAGTGTTGAAATTATAGCATCGGGAGTCATTCTCCAGTCTTGTAATATCAAGATAGTAGGCTTGTGTAGTCCTATGAATATCCTCATATGATTGAGGTTGTGATGTTGTAAAGTCTTATAAGTAATATCAGGATAGTAGGCTTGTGTAGTCCTATGAATATTTTCTTATGATTGAGGGGGACAATAGGCTTGTGTAGTCCTACGAATATCCTCATATGATTGAGGTGAATAGCAGGCTTGTTTAGTCCTATGAATATCCTCATATGATTGAGGTGGATAGTAGGCTTGTGTAGTGCTACGAATATCCTCATGTTGTGAGGTGGTGTACTTTACTATGTAAAATAGATATAATATGTGATGTATGGCTAGTCATGGTCAAGATGTTCTACAAGTATCCTTTAGAGATTGGTTACCCCTAGAGTGATTTACTTTAGCATATGACAATATGACCTGCGGAAATACAAATGATTATAGGTTCAGAAACGATCTTATGATTATGATATGATTAATTAATGAAAACACACATGAACCATGCAAAAATATGTAATATAATCATAGAGATAGAGCGAGAATTTGAATTGCAGTTATGGTAAACAAGTTTAGTTAATTAAGGGTTCAACTCCTTAATTTATGCAAATAGTTATTGGAAATAAACACTGATGGAGATGCAATATTTTTGTTCAGTTACATTCAGTTATGTTGAGTTACACTCAATTCTGTATAGTTACATTTAGTTCAACTCAGTTACATTAAGTTCAACTCAGTTACATTCAGTTCAACTCAGTTAACTACTCAATTAGAGTTATTTAATTAATGGAAGGCACATATATTCATGTGGAAGATAATTATGGAGTGCCATCTTGAGGCCAGATCAGTATGGGGTGCATGATTAAAGATAGAGCAGTGTTCTAAGAGCTAACAAGTTGTTTCTACATGCAACAATTCTATTTTTCTTGTAAAACCTAATTTGACTTGTTATTAAAGTGCTATGCACTTGGCAAGTTAGATACGGTGTTCCATTCGATTTCCACTATCTGGTGCTCTCAGTGAAAGCAATCTGCTATTGTGTTGTAATAATTCTTTGCTAGTTATCAATCATACTCTAGGATCGTTTGGTTGGTTTTTTATCCTTTGAATCAGTAGAGGGTTTTCCCATGGTATATCTTGTGTTCTATGGTTTTATTTTATGTCTTTGGATTATTGATGAGTTTTATATGCATTGTTATTATGGATTAAAGTTTTAAAGTTCAAATTTCTTCATATTTTTCTTAATCACTAACAAAATGGACTCATTCCTAAAACAACTTGATGCCCATTTTTATATGAAAACTCTAGCAAATGTAGATAATATTCCCACTCGGTTGGTTTTCCATTACTTATATGTGAAGCATGTATTCAAGAACCTGGTTTAATATTTATGTTTTCCCATTTTCCTATGGATTGTAGGAAGTTCTAAAGTTCAGTTGTGTACCCAAATATGCAAAAAGGAATTTACCAAAAATTTTAAGTAAATTTTGTACCCCTGGCTAAAACTATTGCCTTAGGCAATCCATGCAATATGACATTTTCTTTCATAAAAATATTTGCAATGGAATCTATTTTATATGTGGATTTAACTAGTATAAAACATTTTGATTTTGACAATTTATCCACCAAAACCATGATAGAATCATGTTGTTTCATAGTCATTGTTGGTAATTTTTGCAAGCTCCTGTCCCATTTCTTTAAATAATTTTAGCACAAGTAAAATTTTTTTTACTGGATTATCCCAAGTCACTAGTGTTTAGCACTTTTTCCATATAAAGCTTCAAATCGAATCATTCCTAACAAAACTTCATGCCCATTGTTATATGCAAACTCTACCAATTGTAGATAATGTTCCCGCTTGGTTGTTTTTTCCATCACATACATGTGAAGTATGTATTCAAGAAACCGATTTACTCTTTATGTTTTCCCATTTTCTTATGGGTGGTAGGAAGCAGTAAATTTCAGTTGTACACCCAAATATTCAAAAAGACTTTTCCAAAAAATTGAAGTAAATTTGGCACTCCTGTCTAAAAGTATTTCCTTAGGTAATCCATGCAATCTGAAAATTTATTTCATAAAATTATTTGCAATTTCATCTATTTTATATGTGGATTTAACTCGTATAAAATGTTTCTATTTTGACAATTTATCCACCAAAACCATGATAGAATCATGTTGTTTCATATTCATTTGTAAGGTTGTAATAAAATCCATGGTGTATGGAGTTGGAAAATGATGCAACAAACCTGCTGGGTGTTGATGCTCAACTTTTACTTGTTAACATTTCATGCACCTTGAAATGTACTCAACATCTTTCTTTATCCTTGGCCAAAAATATTTCTTTCTATCTATAACAATAATTTTCTCATATCCTGTTGAGCAGAATATGGCATTTTATAGATTTCATCTATAAAAATCTTCCTCAAATCTCCCACATTCAGAATATAACTTTTTTTTTTATAAATAAGAATCTCGTCCTTTTCCAAATCATAACCATAATATAGTATTCCAAAATATGTTGTTGTAGATTATCTTCTATTTGCACATATAATTAATTTTCAACAAGATAATTAATAATTTGTTGACTTAGCCTATTGGGGGAAACTCAAGTTGTAAAGGAGAGAAGTTGTAATCAGTTGTAAATAGAAGGCTCCATGTTCAAATCCCCCATAATCATACCTATGTATGATGGTTTGATCCCTGTTGATCCATCTAGGGGTAAATTCATGGCGAGAAAGATCCATGGACCCCATGTGACATGAGTACCAGCCCAATCCCTATTGTTGATTCCCCTAGTACAAAAGGAAAATTTCTACCTTAAATCTAATTGGAAAATTTTGATGGGTGTCCAATGCATTTCATGCATCTTTTTGTTGAGTGCATCAGCCACTTTATTTCCTTTTCCTTTTATGTGTTTGACTTCAAAATTAAACACACATAAAAACTTCAACCATCTAGCTTGCCTAGCATTTAGTGTCCAGGCTACTCAAATAAATATTTCAAACCATAGTGGTATGTTCTAAGATAAAATTGTATTCCTATTAGATAGTGCATCCACATTTTCAAATCATGCACTATGGATGCAAGTTCCAAATCATAAGTAGCACAATTATTTTCATGCTCTTTGAATTTCCTAGACTCATAAATGACCACATGATTGTCTTTCATAAGAACTCCTCCAAGTCCTTATTTGCATGCATCTATACACACCGATAATTCTTTTTTGGGTCTATAATTTTCTGTATTGGAGCACTTGTGAGAATATTCTTCCATAACTAAAATCTCTCTGGACATTTTTTCATCCATTCAAATTTTATTCTCATCTTTTGCAAAGAAGTGATTTGGTGTGCAACCTTGGATAATACTTCAATGAACCTTCTATAATAAATAGAAAGACCCATAAATGTTCTCACATCTATAACATTCCTTTGATTTTTCCAATTCAAAATGGACTCAAACTTTTCCATATCCACTGATATTCCTTCTTCTATTTTTATAGAAATCACATTTGCTTAGTGTTGAATACTACTTATGCTCCATTAGAAATTGAAAATCCATTCTCAAATGTTCTTCATGTTCCATTTTATTTTTAGAGTAAATAAGAATGCTATCTAGAAAAACAAGAACATTAAAAATGTCCAAATACCTACTGAAAATATTATTCATGAGACACATGAAGGTAGTTGGTGCATCAGTGAGACCAAATGTTAGTGCTACAAATTCATAGTATCCATACTTTGTTTTAAAGGTTGTTTTGTGAATGTATTCTTATTTGATTCTTACCTGATGGTAACTAGACCTCAAGTCTATATTTAAAAATACCTTTGCCCCTCTCATCGATAAAAAATATCATCAATTCAAGTGAATGGGTGCTTGTTTAAACAGACACTTTATTTAGTCGTTGGTATCATTTTTAAAAAATAGAACATGTGCTCCCCATGAAGACACACATGGCATTATGTACTTATTTTCAAATAATTCATGCAATTGCATTTTCATATATCATAATTATGGTGTACTCATTATGTAAGGTGTCATGGAGATAAGTGTAGCTCCTGGAACAAGATCAATTTTAAAATGAATGCCCCGCTTTGGAGTAATTCCTAAGACTTTATTGGGGAACACATACTTCAATTCTTGTTGCACATAATGATTATCCTTAAACTTAGGAATTTTATTTTATGCTTTATCCAAAACATGGGTTGTATACAATTGACAACCTTTCCTACAAAACTTCTTCAACTACATGACTGAAATTTTCCAAACATAAATTTCCTTTGGAATTCCTTTCACAACACTTGGGTTTCCTTCATCATCAATGTATTCAAAATTTTTGTTGTAGTAGGCTAGTTTAACTCTATGTACTTCTTACCAGTCCATTCCAATGAGAATATCATATGAACGAAGTGGAAAAATATCCATATTTCCACAAGTGAATAGTCTTCCTATTTCTAATGGACATTTCTCTACCAATTCATTAATTCTTCGCTTGGTTCCTATCGCCAGTTGGAATAACCATGAGTTAAAATGCTTGGTTTTCTTAAAAGTAAAAATATCAATAATTTTAGGGCTGATATAATTGTGAGTATATCTAGGATCAATTAAAATATAAACCGATTGCTTAGCAATATTACCTTCAATTTCAACCATAGTTGATTAATAGTCTACTTGGTGGTCCTCTAGTCTAGCATAAATCCTAGGGATTTACCTTGCCACTTTACCCATAGTTTCATCTTCTTGATTTTTCTTAATTTTCTTTGCACTCCCATTTTGATGTGGACAATTTCTATGCAAATGATCCTCTCCACATCCCCAACATTGAAGTGGTTCTTTTGTCTACCATCATCCTCACTATATTTGTTACATGTTGTGAGGCTTCCTTGGTTGATTTATGAAATAAGGAGGCTTGAAACCTTTATTTCTTTCCTCAAACTTCTCATTTTTCTTATCCTTCCATGTCTTATGGAAATTTGGTTTTCTTTTGGATTGATCATAGCAATACTTGGCCTTTCTTATGGTCTAATATAGATTTTGAGGTTCATCAAGCTCATTTCTATTTTTGTAGGATAGAGGAAACACACTTAGAAAATGTTGAATTTTCACCTTATAATCTCTGTATATTTAACATATCTAGGTGGCTCCAAGAATTTGTTTGCATATTACTCCGTAGTCATCTGGCCCCATCTCATAGAATTTTTTAGTTTTGACATCATAGTACCTATCAAAGAGGTATTTTTTATTAAATTATTACTTGAATTGCTTCCATACTATGTTCCTTTCATTGATAGTATTGACTTTCTTATGGTTATCCCAACATATAGATCCTCTTCCATTTAGATTGAATAAGGCCACTCTTGCTTTCATATTTGCTAAGTAGTCTTGTACTTGGAAATACTTCATCATCCCAAGAAGAAAAGCCTCAAATTATTGACCAAATTTTATCTCACCATCAAATGTAAGAGGTTTGGACTTCCTAAATTCTCCATGCAAATTGGTTTTGGGAGACCTCTTCCTCTTCTTCCTATGAGGTGGAGATATTGATACTTCAGTGGAAACATTAGAGTCATATGGATCATTAGAAAATAATTATAGACTATATATCCTGCCTCTAGAAATAATTCTTCAACTATGGGGCCTCTTGTGAGAATGCCTCCTTGATCTACTTCACTCTTTTCTTGATTTTATGAGTGATGTCTAGATTTAATATTCCTTTGAATGTCTGTCAAACATTGAAGCATATCTGCATTCAATTCATTCTAATTTTGTTGAGATCTAAGTCACCTCTCATTGTCTTCTTTTCACTTGCTTTAAAACTCTGTAGTTTCACCCTTATGCTCCTCATGGTTTTTGCAATGTTTGGGAGAGTCACTTGGTTTCTCCTACCATTGGATTCTATTTCTACATTCTCAACATGTATGTTCTCTCCCATTTCATATGTCTCAACTTCATAGGGACCCCCTGCATCATCCATAATGATGATCTTATTGGCCCAACCAAGGCTAAAGGCTTTCAAGATAAATGATACTAAAGGCTAAAAATTAATTGTCTATGATATAATTATAAATCTGAAAAATTGTTGATGTACACAGATTAGTTATATTTATTAGATTCTTAGAATATCAAAATTAATTTTCATGTATTATGGAAAATACCCATTTTGATATTTTTTTTCAAATCATGGCTACGGGAACATTTATGATCCCATTATAGAAACACACGAATCACCCATTCAGAATTTGAATCTGTACTATTTTCCCCATATGGATAATGTTTTGGATGATTATAACTTTAATGCACAATTATGATTCCTAGGCACAAAGTTACAGGACCCTTAAAAATTGCCAAATTTCCCCAAATTTTGCACTTTTCTTGTAGGTTCATTTAACTCCAGAGGAAAATTTTAGACACATATAGAAGACAATATATGAAGGAATTTAACAAATTATATATTGGCCCAGATAATAGATGTGACTAGAATTATTCAACAACATCCCTCTCCCTGATCTGACGCTCCTACTATCTTTCCAAAAATTCTAGAATTTATTACTTTTAATATTTTTCATATTCTCTAGACATAGAAATTTTAATAGTCCTACAACACTCACTCTCATTCCACAATATGTTCCATTTTAATTGTTTCAATAACTACAATTAAACTCCATATCCAAATTTGTTGATTTAAAAAAAATGTGGTTCAATGGTGCTGACATGGATTGACACATGTCTGTCAACCTGTTAGATAGATCTAACTTGTCACCTTGTGGTGCGACCATGCTATCTTTTTTAACCTCCAGGTTTCCACACTACATGTCTCATACATGATTACGGCGACATTTTTCCTCATTACCAAAAAGTTGTAACGTCCCCTTGTAACGCTATCTTTGGAAATTTTCTTTCAGGAGGATTTGTCACTCAAATGTTGACATACATCCTAGGAAATTTCGACACAAATCCTTTCCCATCCACTTTATCAAATGTGTATTTTATTTGTGCATCATGAGTCATGAACATTGATATTCTAAAAAATCTAATGGTCATATCTTCATCCACACATTATTACCCATCATGCATGTTTTTAATGCGTGATGTGCCACAATAATTGATCTTCTTTGGCAACCAATGGCCATATTTTCATTCGCTTACCATTAACCATTATGAAATTATTTGAAGTGCTTTAAAATTACACCATTGATATTCCATATATCTTGATGGTCAAATATTCATCCACCCTTGCACTTCATCATTTGTGATTACCCATATGCAATCCTGATGTGGCAGGTCCACATCACACCTTCTTCCCATGGGGATCCTCCACATGTACCTGTACACATGGCATGGTTGGCCCCACCATAATTTTTCCAAATTTATATAATTTCAAATTTGCACAGAATTTTCATTAAACAATAAGGGATATTAGTTCAAAATTATTTATGTGTCCTTTTATGTCACTTAACAGAATCCGATTTCTACAATACTAGTTCTAATTTATTCTTGTAAATATGGATTTCTATCCAATGCAGCTCCGGTATGCAACCATGATCTATGATACCACTATGGCATGTTATCATCCCTTAATCCCAACAACATAAGGGTACATTAACTATATTATGGCCTCTAAATCCCCCCCAAACACCCTAATTATGAATTCATAAGAGTGAAAAACATGTGTGTAGATACATAATAAAATACACAACATAAATAACTCAATCCACACACACACCATGTAATTTCCATCCATAATTATCACATGAATATAAATAAAAATTATTACTCATTACATACAAAAGAATACTTACCTTTAACAAAGAATATCCATCAACTATTTGTGTAAGGGAAATTTTCCACACAACCATCTCCACTCTGTCCAACATATACTATTTTTGTTAAGAGGCCACCCCAAGCTGGGCTATGAGGCCACTATGGTGAAGGAAACACCTATAGGATTCTCTCTGTCTCAGCCCACAACCTATTTTGCTCACTGTTCTTAGCCTAAATCTCAACCCAATGTCTACAAAGATATGACTCAACCATCACAACCATGGAACTCCTTTCAACTAGACCACACAACACAAGGTAGACATTTTCCTTCAATGACCCATAATTGGCTCATGAAATCCAACCCTTATAGTGCTTACCAGTGTGTACAGTAAGATTCCATTTTATTCTATGATATTGGAGAACCTCATGTAGCATGAATTATGGATTCTCAAGCATCCAAAAGTAGAAGAGGTCCCTGGGTAAATGTTCCTAGATTTTCCAACCTTTATGCTCACCTACAACCATCAATTTCCCCTTCAAAATGATGAACCCTTGTCTCCAAATTCATTTTTTTTGGTTAAACACAGTCTCATAATGGACATGAATAGTAGTAGGAAAACTCTATGTAGTGCCGAAACTACATGCATGAGAGAATGATCAAAATATTTCTAAATCCAAGGAATATTAGGTAAGATTGAAAAGAGATTTCATATAGCTTATGACCATAGGAGAAAAGGATTGCTGAAAATTGACATAACTGTCATAATCCCTATCCTTCAATAACAATATGAATTAACTTTCCCACCAACCTCACATATGCATTCAATGATTGGGTTAAATTGTCAAGGAAGGAAAATGGTTCACTGAAAGCACATCGTATATTTTGGCTGATTTCTAAGGTTGAAACTTGTTAGAAAATGATTTAGTACCCCATATTCCCCTTTTCCTCTTCCCTTTTGGTGGAATCATAGCCCCTCTAGTGTTCTTTACACGTCAAGCTTCATCCATTTTATTATTTTTCAACATCATATCTACATATATTTTGAATTTTCATGATAAGCTAATCACATGTTCCAAAAATATATATATGCATTATACATTCCTATCCATGAACTACTTGGTCCTTGGCCTTGAGCTATGCACTATAAATCCATACAAGCATATTTACATCATTTACATAATTTTGACTAAATACATTCCAAGTCAAAATTAGAGGTATTACAATTTAGATCAAAATAAACATCATGAAAGTACAAAACAATTTTTTTTGAAAAACATGAAATATGTCGGATGTATCTGAAAGATAAATGGATTTAGCGAATCTCTCTTCAACAAGTAATCACCACTATTCTTTGAGGTCCTCGGCAACGGTGCAAAAAAATTATTTCTTGAACTAGAACTTCTTTTCAAAGCAAGGATATATAGATTCAATTATAGTGATTGTAATATTAGGAGGAGTCAAATGTAATATCACCATAGTCTAACCTCTCCACACTTTGGGTAACTCCAAATCCCATGTGAAGACTCTAATCATTAAAAGATACCCACAATCACCAACAACACTAGAGTTTCTTCTTTATCACAATTCTCAAGAAATTATCACAAATTCCAAGAAAGTTCATTTGTTTCCTGAAGAAATTCCTCATACATGTGTGCTCCCTAGGCTCAAGAGATCTCCACACCTAGGCACACTTGTAGGATTAACCAGAAATACTAAACATTGAGTAATTATTGATTTTAAGAAATTTTACACATCCCAATGCACTTTCTCTAATGAAAAATCCCTCCGAGGTTTATGAAGATAACCTTAGGGAAAATTTGTAGAGTCTACCATAAATACAAAATCACATATATTTTTGGATTTTCAAATTTAATTAGATTTTTAGTATTTTTCCAGCATTAGACTATTTTTATGTTATTTTTTGCATAAACTAAAACATGTAAGAAATGGTAATGAGAATTAAAGGAAAGAGTATTTGATTATTTTCTCATACCCTAGGGCTATGATATATTGAGGCTAACAAAACTCCTAGTATGATGGTATCCAATACTTATAACTAGGGATAAACTAGCACCTTAAGGGTTATGAAGGATGGTGTCCTCAAGTAAAGATGGAAACCATCAAGCATGATAGAGCTATTCTTTGTGGGATAGTATCTTCAAGAAAAAATGAAAAAACATTAGCAAGAAACCCTAACTCATTTCAAATCACTTCAAGAGCAATGTTAAACTAGGGTTAGGAGAGAAAGATTACCAACAATAATAAAGAATTAGCAAGAAAGTGTGTCTTAGGTCACTCTTGAGCATGCTTATTATAACTATTCTTAGCGTCAACTTGTCATGTGAAAAATCAAACCTTAGAATATATTCCATTCATCCTTCAAGTAAGAACAGACATCCCATGAGAGGTGCACATAGCTCAAGCGCGCTCGCACGAAGTTGGTTCCAATTTTTAGTGCCACTTAAGAAACCAGAAATGCACTTCTAAAGTGTAAATCGATAATGCATGTGCGTTATTGATGGTACGTTCAGAATAAGCTGAGCCTAAAGATAAGGCTAAGGTTAGTAAGGAAGTATCGTATATGTGTTCTGTAAAAGTTAAATATCGTATATGCAATATTTAACTTTTACTGAATGCATATGCGATATGGAAAAAAACAAAAAAAACAAAATAGAGGTCACAGGCCTCATTTGTCATTTTCAATAATCAACGTTTCGGGAGAGCGATAAACTGCACAGACGATTTTTGTTTCAGCATTTGGAGGTCGATTTGGAGGTGTCTGTGGAGGTGGCTTGGATCCAATGGTAGGTAACTACTCATATCAATAAAAATTTGTTTTCAATTCTTTATTTTTATTGTTAATTTCATAGTATTTATATTTGTTTACAACAAATTTAATAAAAAAAATTGAATTAAATCAAAGAATGATAAATTAAAATAATTTTTATTTTGTTGTTTAAATATTAACAGATAACAAAATGAGCAATATACTGTGGAAAATGAACCCACTAATAACCAAAAACCTAACCCAAACATGAACCCAAACCTAAACCCGAAGGGGGAAGCAAACCGAAACTCACAGATTCTGGTGCGTTTGGCTGCATTGAGGCACCTTAGCTCATCTATTAGAGGGGGGGATCATTTGAGACAATCTTTATCCAAGGAATTGGAAACAATAACGAACAAAATTACCAATTCCCAAGGACCGCTCTACAACATTAGCTCGTACAGAGAATTCATAAGGAAATACTACTCTGATGGTTTGAGTTATAAAGACATCAAAGACCTAAAGATTATATAAGACCAATTATTTTCATTATTTTGGGACCCTAACACTAGATTGTTTCCACCCACTAGTTGAGCAAACATTTCCATGGACTGGTGCATGGAACCAAATATAAAGGCCAATTGTATGGATCGCTTGTATATGGTATTCGATGAAGACCCTCATGGGAATAGGCACATCCCATTTTATTTCCTTAGGAAGTTGTATGCAGAATTTATCCAAGGGAAACATGTTAACTATTTCGATATATTAGGCTTCTAGAGTGTTGGTCATGGGATGCCCCAATATAGGGAAGGGGGTAGGACAGATCCTAACCGTGTGCCACGCCCTCCACGTACACAGAAACCCCCTCCACTATATCCTCCTACGGGTCCTATGATAGAGGATAAACAAAAGGCCTTATTTTACTTGGAAGATAAATTGCTTCAGCATGGGACTGATGTCCAAGGCAATGTAGGCGAAGGGGTTGGCACTTCTAAGGCCATCCCATCACACAGTAAGGATCCATCTACAGATCGCATAGGAAACACAGATCGTTTAGAGCATCTGTTACTCCACACCCTTGCACATCGTGTGGAAGCATATGCTAAGGCCCTGCTTCATACTTCCAGGATGATGGATTACTTCGATGTCTAAGTAAAACTCATTATTTTCATATTATATTTTGTTTCATATCACAATTTTCAATTGTTTCACAATTTATTTCTATTTAATTATCTAACAAATTATGTGCAAAAATATACAGTTGGTGTCCCATGGCACCCAGAGTCACATAGTCTACCAATTAATGTTGAGAACATTGATGCTGCTGTCAATATTGCATATGGGTTTGGTTCTTCACCATTAGCCATAAGAACTATACTTGTTAATTTGTCAACGTTATTTACATATTTATAGTAGAGATTGTAACATTCAATACATCCTAATTTTGATACAATATCTTTTATGTAAGGTGATCAGGATGAGTACATTGAATCCCAGCCAAGTCCCTCTCATGTAGAGGTAGATTCCCATACGCAGGTATTATTTTTAAATATGCATTTAATTATGCTTTTAATTATGTTTCGCTTTCTTTGGAAAGATCGTTTTTATTTGTATTATCTGACATTGAAATATGTTACGTTATGCAGACATCCATTGAGCCATTGGTGTTTGAAGAGCACCAAAGTGAGGTTGTTGCTGACCCACCTCTTCCCCCCTCTAGGTACATGTATGTTTCGCTTTCTTTGAAAACATCATTTTCCGTGCAGGTAGTATATATGTCTATGATTCTTTTTATTATCTGAATTTTACATATGTTATTTTATGCAAGATTCTAGTGAGGAACCGAAGCTTGAAGAGCACCATATCGATGACCCACCTATGACAAGCCAGCAAGTAGGTTTATGTGTTGCTTTCTTTTAATTGTGATTTTAATGATTCAACATGTGTTTTTTTAATTTTTTGAAATTGTCTAATTGTATCTTTATCCTTTTGTACGTAGGAACGTGAGTTTGATGAATATGTCCAAAAAGAGAGCTTCCTCGGTAGTACAAGTAGAAGTCATTTTCTCCTTTTCCACTGGTTACACACCTCCTCACATCCCCCAAGTATATTTATACATTGCAACTCTTGCTTATATTACTTTTTGTACATGCAAGTATCTTTTCCCTTGTTGCCCCCATTGATATGTCTCTTTTTCTTTGTATTATCTGACATTGACATATGTTACTTTATGTACGAATCTATTGCAACAGTGGTGCTTGAAGAGCACCAAAGCGAGGTTGTTGTCGACCCACCTTTGACGAGCCAGCAGGTACATTTATGTATCACTTTCTTTGTATGTTTATGTATGGATTTCTCTGATTTGGTGCTTTATCTTTATACATTTTTGTACATTTATGTATCGCTTTGACATATGTTACTTTATGCAGGAATCTATTGAGACAGTGGTGCTTAAAGAGAACCAAATCAAGGTTATTGTCGACCCACCTATTCCCCCCTACCAGGTACATGTATGTTTCGCTTTCTTTGGAAACATCATTTTTTGTCCATGTAGTATATATGTCTGTGATTATTTTTATTATCTGAAATTGACATATATGTTACTTTATGCAGGCTTCTAGTGAGGCAGCAGTGCTTGAAGAGCACCAAATCGGTGACCCACCTCTTACAAGACAGTGGGTACATTTATGTACCACTTTCTTTGTACGTTTTTGTATTGCTTTCTCTGATTTGGTGCTTGAAGAGACCCAAATTGGTGACCCACCTCTTCCCCCCCAATGTACATGTATATTTGTTGACATTGGCATATATATTTTTTTATGTAGCTTGATAGTGAGCAAGTGGTGCTTGAAGAGCACCCAGTCGGGGTCACTGCTAGTGAGGCACCACGACCCACAATTACTTACTCATGTATAGTAAGTAAAAATCTTATATTGGTTTGGAATTTGAACAAATGTACATAGAATTTTTTTAGGTTGGTAAACTAACTTAAAAAATTTGGTTTTTCTGCAGTCTCCACTGATGCGACCTATCAGTCTTGTTCAGCGATGGGAATCACTAGTGAGCAGTCGAAAAAGAAAGCTAGACATCTCCAAAGACATTACCAGTGGTAGCAAAAGGGGGGATAACTAGAATAAATGTATAGGGGGGATACATAGATGTAACTTTTTGTTTTTATACACACAAATGTACAGTTTGATCCACTATTTTGTATTATGGCCATGTGGCATGCCAATTTTTGTAACATTATTTGTATACATATATAATATAAAGGAAGGTTCAAATTTATACATATATGGTTGACTTGATTTTGGAACGTGATATGGTTGACTTGATTTTGGAACATGGTGTGTGTGGTTCACCTATGTGATATAATGATATGTGTGGTTCGCATGTGTGCCAGTATGAATTTCAATTACTTAAAGGAAGAATATATGACTCATCAAATTTTTAACATTATGGCTATCCTCAACTTCTTAACATCATAACCATACCATACACTACCTAAATTACATACACTAACATCATAACACTAAGTCATGGATGCATGGATAATATATTATATCATACCCTGCAATACCCTATGATAATAACATTATACCATACTAGCATACAATAACATACCCTACAATACCCCATGATACTAATAGCATACCATACTAACATACAATAACATACCCTAACATAACATACTAACATCATACCATACTAACATACCATACCATTGTAATATACCATACCATACCCTACAATACCCTATAATAACATAACATGTACCCTAACATACTAACATCATACCCTATTAACATACCATACCATACTAGTTCTACATACCATACCATAATAACATGTACCACATGATACCATACATGTACATGTGTTTCTAGTTTCATCTCATAACTTGTCAACCCTAGTGATAGCATGCAAATTGGTGTTCATGAAACCCTAGTTGGTTTCCAATTTCTACATGTCCATGTGTTTCTAGTTCCATCTCATAACTTGTAAAGAGGTCACTAAACCCTAGTTCCATGTCATAACTTGTCAACCCTAATGATAGCATTCAAATTGATGTTCATGAAACCCTAGTTGGTTTCCAATTTGTACATGTCCATGTGTTTCTAGTTCCATCTCATAACTTGTAAATCTCACGAAACCCTAGTTCCATACTAACATACCATACAATACTATTTCTACATACCATACCATAATAACACGTACCACACCATACCATACATGTACATGTGTTTCTAGTTATCCATCTCATAACTTTTAAAGAGGTCAGTAAACCATAGTTCCATGTCATAACTTCTCCACCCTATTGATAGCATGCAAATTGGTGTTCATGAAACCTTAGTTGCTTTCCAATATGTACATGTCCATGTGCTTCTAGTTCCATCTCCTAACTTGTAAAAAGGTCACTGAACCGTAGTTCCATGTCATAACTTCTCAACCCTAGTGATAGCATGGAAATTGGTGTTCATGAAAACCTATTTTCTTTCCAATTTGTACATGTCCATGTGTTTCTAGTTACATCTCATAACTTGTAAAGAGGTCACTAAACCCTAGTTAAATCACATTACTTTTCAACCCTAGTGATAGCATGCAAATTGGTTTTCATGAAACCCTAGTTGGTTTCCAACTTGTAAATGCCTATGTGTTTCTAGTTCCATCTCATAACTTGTAAATTACTCACTAAACCCTAGTTCCATCTCATAACTTGTCAACCCTAGTGATAGCATGCAAATTGGTGTTCATGAAACCCTAGTTGGTTTCCAATTTGTACATGTCCATGTGTTTCTAGTTCCATCTCATAACCTATAAAGAGGTCACTAAACCCTAGTTCCATGTCATAACTTGTCAACCCTAGTGATAGCATGCAAATTGGTGTTCATGAAACCTTAGTTGGTTTCAATTTTTTTCATGTCCATGTGTTTCTAATTCCATCTGATAACTTGTAAATTGCGCAGTAAACCCTAGTTCCATACTAACATACCATACCATACTACTTATGCATACCATACCATAATAACATGTATCGCACCATACCATACATGTACATATGTTTCTAGTTCCATCCCATAACTTGTAAAGAGGTCAGTAAACCCTACTTCCATGTCATAACTTGTCAACCCTAGTGATAACATGCAAATTCGTGTTCATGAAACCCTAGTTTCTTTCCAATTTGCACGTCCATGTGTTTCTAGTTCCATCTCATAACTTGTAAAGAGGTCACTAAACCCTAGTTCCATCTCATTACTTGTCAACCCTAGTGATAGCATGCAGATTGGTGTTCATGAAACCCTAGTCGGTTTCCAATTTGTACATGTCCATGTGTTTCTAGTTCCATCTCATAACTTGTAAATTTGTCACTAAACCCTAGTTCCATCTCATAACTTGTCAACCCTAATGATAGCATGCAAATTAATGTTCATGAAACCCTTGGTTTCCAATTTGTACATGTCCATGTGTTTCTAGTTCCATCTCATAACTTCTAAAGAAGTCACTAAACCCTAGTTCCATGTCATAAATTGTCGACCCTAGTGATAACATGCAAATTGGTGTTCATGAAACCCTAGTTGGTTTCCAATTTGTACATGTCCATGTGTTTCTAGTTCCATCTCTTAACTTGTAAATTGCTCACTAAACCCTAGTTCCATCTCATAACTTGTCAACCCTAGTGTTAACCGTGCAAATTGGTGTTCATGAACCCCTAGTTGGTTTCCAATTTTTACATCTCCATGTGTTTCTAGTTCCATCTGATAACTTGTAAAGAGGTTGCTAAACCCTAGTTCCCTCTCATTACTCGTCAACCATAGGGTTAGCATGGAAATTGGGGTTCATGAAACCCTAGTTGGTTTCCAATTTGTACATGTCCATGTGTTTCTAGTTCCATCACATAACTTGTAAATTGCTCACTCAACCCTAGTTCCATCTCATAACTTGTCAACCCTACTGATCCCATGCAAATTGGTGTTCATGAAACCCTAGTTGGTTTCCAATTTGTACATGTCCATGTGTTTCTAGTTCCATCTCATAACTTGTAAACAGGTCAGTAAACCCTATTTCCATGTAATAAATTGTGAACCCTAGTGATAAAATGCAAATTGGTGTTCATGAAACCCTCGTTGGTTTCCAATTTGTACATGTCCATGTGTTTCTAGTTCCATCTAATAACTTGTAAAGAGCTCACTAAACCATAATTCCATCCCATTACTTGCCAACCCTAGTGATAGCATGCAAATTGATGTTCATGAAACCCTAGTTGGTTTCCAATTTGTACATGTCCATGTGTTTCTAGTTCCATCTCATAATTTGTAAAGAGCTAACTAAACCATAGTTCCATCTCATTACTTGTCAACCCTAATGATCGCATGCAAATTGGTGTTCATGAAACCCTAGTTGGTTTCCAATTTGTACATGTAGATGTGTTTCTAGTTCCATCTATTAACTTGTAAAGAGGTCACTAAACCCTAGTTCCATGTCACAACTTGCCAACCCTAGTGATAGCATGTAAATTGGTGTTCATGAAACCCTAGTTGCTTTCCAATTTGTATATGTCCATGTGTTTCTAGTTCCATCTCATAACTTGTAAATTGCGCGCTAAACCCTAGTTCCATCTCATAACTTGTCAACCCTAGTGATAATGCAAAATGGTGTTTATTAAACCATAGTTTATTTCCAATTTGTACATGTCCATGTGTTTTTAGTTCCATCTCATAACTTGTAAATTTCTCACTAAACCCTAGTTCCATCTCATAACTTGTCAATCCTATTGATAGCATGCAAATTGATGTTCATGAAACCCTATTTGGTTTCCAATTTGTACATGTCCATGTATTTCGAGTTCCATTTCTTAACTTTTAAAGAGCTCACTAAACCCTAGTTCCATCTCATAACTTGTCAATCCTAGTGATAGCATTAAAATGGGTGTTCATGAAACCCTAGTTGCTTTCCAATTTGTACATGTCCATGTGTTTCTAGTTCCATCTCATGACTTGTAAATTGCGCACTAAACCCCAGTTACATCTCATAACTTGTCAACCCTAGTGATAGCATGTGAATTGGTGTTCATGAAACCCTGGTTTCTTTCAAATTTGTACATGTACATGTTTTTATAGTTCCATTTCATAACTTGTAAATTGCTCACTAATCCCTAGTTCTATCTCATAACTTGTCAACCCTAGTGATAGCATGCAAATTGGTGTTCATGAAACCCTAGTTGGTTTCCAATTTGTAGATGCCCATGTGTTTCTAGTTCCATCTCTTAACCTGTAAAGAGCTCACGAAACCCTAGTTCCATCTCATAACTTGTCAACCCTAGTGATAGCATGCCAATTGGTGTTCATGAAACCCTAGTTGGTTTCCAATTTCTACATGCCAATGTAATTAAATGTATATTAAACTAAAAACATCAAAAACTGTAAATTTGAACAACTCGAGAGCATGTTATTTTCCGAATTCTATTTGTTGGTGTCTAAAGACACTGTTCTTGGTGCCTCCAATGTGGCATAGATAGTGTTTGTATCCTAGGCACACAAAAGTCTAGACATTAGTAACATGATAAGAAAAAAAAGAGAACCCAATGAAAATGTGCAAACATGATTTATAGATAACTCACCTGAGGTTGTACGATCATGTTTATTGTGTCCAGTATCCTCTGAATAATATTATGTCTATGAATGATATCGATCAATCACAGGTTTATTACATTGGGAATAAAATAAGGCTAAATAATTGAAATTGTGCTTCAACATTCACTTTAAAGGTTAGATAATGCACCTGACAATGGACTTAGATGAGTAGGCCATCTGGATCATCTCTGGTGTCGATGGTGTCCATCAATCTTTCATGCTATATATGAGGTAGCAAGTATCATACATGTGACCTATTTTTGTGGCCAAGTTTGCGCAGCATGATGTTTATACCAACTACTAGGTTGGTGAAGTGGTATACAATAGCTCTTGGTCTATAATCTTGATATACATACCCACCCTTCCTTTTCTGTTGTGCTGCAAGTGTCAAGTACTCCCCTTTTATAACCATCAAGCCAGTTGGGAATTCAATATTTCATCATCTGTAACAGGTTCAAGAATGGTTTGTTTCCCCTCTAAGCAACGTGCCAACCAATAGTCAGAACTCCATTCATTATTTTTTGGGGAAACCACTACATATATCTGAACTGTGAAAGGAAATAGGTTGAGTTAACAATACATTTTTTAAATAAGGTCTTGCATTTCTAATTTCTACTTAAATTAAATTCTACATAGGTCGAGTAAACTTGATACATAAATTCATTTTTTAATTTAGGTACTACTCATGTACCTGCTTGTATGAGATCCGATATGTGATCATAGTTTGTAGAAATATGTGTCTGATCATCTTCCAAATGCTATATTTCATTAAGCCGATTGAAATTGGTGCCAAGTGTCACTCAATCCCATGTATCAACGGTATCTATATACTCACAATCAATCCATTCATCGATGCTACAAGAACTACAAAATAAAGCCTTCAATCTTGTCGAAATTTGTAGGGCCGAGTTGTCTGAGCATCTAATTGAATGAAACTGTCGAGTTCCATGCACTGTGTTCACCCGATGTGTTTGGAATCGGTCCACATTTGTTAACCCCTAGAATATTATTCGCACTAGGTGTTTCCTTGTTGCTTGTTCTCCCATGAAAAATGCACACCATTTCACTATAGATGCAGCGTCTTGAAGGTGAGCACCTGTAAAATTCATCTCTTCCCTTCGAAGGGAAGTTTTAATGCATGCACTAGCACCATCGTGCTCTCCTTTTCCATGACCAGTTTCAAAGTAGTTCCATACATGTGGCACCTTGTATTTTATGTGCAACAAACAAAACCATTCAAATACATGTGCATTTTTAAACTGTCCAGCACAACCATCTGACCAAATGAAATGACGATAAAATGGTATATCCATAGCTATCACATGATCATAGAATAATTTAAAGAAATGTTGCACATAATGGATGTCATGGATCTGGTCGTCACTTATGTAGAAGTGAATTTCTTTCAGTATCACACATTTCTCTTCATTGCTATCTAGCCCATGTTGATACATGATATGCACCATTATGCTCACGTGCTCTGAGTGATAGTATTGACTTTGTATTTCATTTTGTGGTTGTAGGGTGGAATTTTCGGCAAAGTCAACCACTGATA
>LPNX010959855.1:574920-682105 GCA_001517045.1 Pseudotsuga menziesii
AGAGATGACACAAAGCCCTCGAATGGACTACTCTTCTTTTCAAATAAGTATCCCCTTAGGGGTATGATCCTATAACCCAAGTCTTGAGCAAATTTCAATTCCTCACTATAGTATACACCCACCCATTTACCCGTAGGATATAATAATATATTATTATGATCCTTGTACGGGAAGAATGGCCAATTAATCGTACAAGGGAAAATCACAAATACCTCAATATAGCCATATATGTCAGACAATTCCTTGCCTTGCAAATTATTGTGCCAGACAGGGACACCACCCGTCATAGAAAATGTTTTCATTATAAATGGATATAATGAGTTGACATCAAAGTAGTATAAATTCTCACCATAAGGCTTATACGTATCTGCATGACCACCATAATAACCACACCGAATAAATGTATCTTCGTTCCTACTCGGTATATGGATAGGCCACCCCTTCTCATCGCAATAGCTCATCCGATAGATCGTCATTGCCAACGATGACAATGTAATGCAACCCACTACCACTAGTTACCGCTAGTTACTTAAATGAGAAAACCAAAGTGGTCGAGGAAGCATATGGGGCATGCATGTTAACAATGAGTTAGCAAGGTCATTGTTTGCTGGTAACATTGCTTATGACTCAAGTTATCAATGTGAAATCTCACTTACCTGCACATACTGAAAACTTGAGTCTTCTTGTATCTTACCCTTGCTCTCCAAGGAATGATGAAAATCCTCTTCACTAAGGAGCACGATATCATGATCTGGTCCTCATGCATAGAATGTCATGCGTATGTTTTCAATGTAATGCTCTTGGGCACATCTAGCATGTGTACCCTATTGAGTACCAATGATTGTGATGATGAGGAGGAGGAGATGATGACTATGATGATGATGATGAGGATGAGGGTGATGAGGGTGATGATGATGATGAGGATGATGAGGATGAATAATGGAGGGTTTTTTTTTTAAAGAAAGTAAGCATCCCTATAAAACAAATAAAAATAAAAAATTCATTTAGTAGTTTCTTTGTGAAGGAAAATTGCCAAAATTTAGTCCATGGGCTATTTTTTTGACATTTTTTACAAAAAAAATAAAACTCACCAATTTTCCTTTTCTTCAAAGATGACTTCTCCAGTTCCATGTGATAATTTTTTACTCTAAAAATGGCCAAAATTATCCATAAATATATAGATCCATTTTAAAATATTTTATTGAGAAAAAACACCAAATATTTTACAATTGCAAATTTAAGAATTAGTAAGATTGTGCAAGGTTTCTACACTTACATCCTTAAAATTTTCCATGTACTTTATTTATTTTTCTCAATAGGAAGATCATAAAAGCTTTTAAATTTTTAATGATGCATGTAAAAATGAGGACCACACAACTAGTAATCCTTCTTTAGGTTAGGTGCAATAAGGCATCAACATTTCATTAATATTTTAGTTTAGAGTGTCAACACTAACATCAATGCAACATGTTTTTTTTAGACTAACATTTAAGAACATGTCCACGTCCCATGCACTTTATAGATGGTGCAAAACGGTTTACATGGCCAACAATGCAATGGTGAGTTGTATCTCATGGTACACCAAACCATCAAATTAGTGTAATGAACTATTTTTTTGTTGTTGGCAAAGTGGTGGAACCCCCTTGACCAGCAGGGTTTCCATTGGCTAAGTAACCACGAACCATGGGCATCTAAGCCATCAAAATCACCCGAGGATCGCACCCGGCCTGGACCGCACTAACCCTTAACATGGTTGGATTTTTTGGTATCCGATGGGATTAGAACCGATGACCTTTCAGCTTAGGGGGGCATCTTAACCATACCCAGCCACCAACTGTTCTACATCTCACGGATTCTTTTAAAACTAGGGGAATCGGCAACTGGAGCTCGGGTGGTGCTCGCGTGACACGGGCTCCAAGGATCCATTCCCGCTACCACTATACCCCTAGGTGCCCCACAGCCACCGCAAGACATGGGACATAGGTAAACCCGGGTGAGATTTGATCTCGTGACCTCCAATTTATAACAAGTGACTTCATAACAACTGAACTGCCAATGAGCCACACCTATGCGGGAAAATTAATGTAATGGACTATTAAACTTAATTGAATTTTTTAATACAAAATATTTTCTAACAAAATTTCAAATCCAAACATACTAATGAATATTCTACTTAATGCACCATATCACATATATACTAAAAAAACATATAATTTAGAATTAAATAGATATATATTTTAGAGTTAAATGTCCCATCATTTTTATAATACTTACCACTTAATCATCATGAAAATAACTCTTTTACAATAGAATAACACAAAGACATCTTAATAAGAGTTTTTTTAGTATTGAAGTTTTTACTCAAATAAATAATAAATATTTATTTAATTTTTAAATATAATATACATTTTATTAAAAAAACAGAGAATTTTTTATTAAACTAATAACAATCTTCCTTTTACAATTTTTAATGTCATTTAATCGTCACCAATTACTTTACCCGGAATCTACGACAACATTATTTAATTTATTAATGTAACATAAAATTTGAACCTTATTATAATAACATTATGTTCTTATGATATAAGATTAACTATATTCACATAACGGCTTATGTTTTGTTTGTAAAATTTAAACAATTTTAGTTTTTAAAATGAAGAAAATGACTAATCAATATTTTTAAAACTAAAAAAATATAATGTTAAAAAAATAAATATGAATATGAAATGACTTAAATTAATGAAATAATATTGCATATTAGTGCCTCAAGTAAAGAATTAGATAAAAGTGTTACTGAAATTGCATTTTAGAATCAGGAGAGAACTATTTTAGAGTCACGAGAGAACTCGACTATAACAATATTATTATATAGAATATGGTACTGTTAAAACCATAGTAGCAACTTCAAACTAAAATAAATAATTATAATTTGATTAAATAATTATGATCTGAACAATTAAATAAAAATGTTACTGAAATTGCATTTTAGAGTTCGGAGAGAACTGAACTATAACAATATTATTATATCGAATATGACATTATAAAAACGATACAAACTTTAAGTTAAATTAAACAATCATGGTCGTAAACAAGAATAGTTATACACATATTCTTTACAAATGAAAAAACCTCTTATTTATTTATTTGTTATTAATAATATATATATATCTATAAAAACTATCCTGTCAAAATCATGACTGAACACTCAAATACTTCAACCAAGTCCAAAATGCTCTGACACAAATTTCCTGTGGCGCCCTTCAGTACAGCAAGTACAACAAACCAGTACAGTCAACAGCATAAACTTTAGAGACCCTCCATTAACTGTCGCCATCTTCTTCAAAGTAAAGTAAAGCTCCCAATCCAAAACAGAGAATGTTCCTGTAAGAGTTAAACGATTAATGCGATCAAATGATAAAAGAGTGCCTCGAGTATTTATAGCATGGTTGCAATACAAGATCGCATGCAAAACACGATATTTTTACACATGATTTTGAAAAAATTATGTCTAAAATTTGTAAAGTGCCACTTTACAACTGTAATGTTCAAGAATTTTGGGTGTTCGAAGGTTTTTAAGATTGCTGAAATCAAAATCAAAATCCCGACTAAAACCTACGATCTTGTTGAAAAACAAAGAGGGTTCGATCTTGTAGTTTCCTTGTGCCCGAATCATTCCTTTCAAGTCTATATTCAAACACCATAAAGTTTGTGCCCTAACCATTCCTTCCTTGCAAGTCCGAATTCAAACAACATAAAGGTGATAATTTTTCTTTTTACAGAACTGATATTTGTGATTTGTTTTTTTAATCACTTTTGAAAACCCTAAACCCTAAGGATATGTCTTGAAGGATTAATAAGTTTGAGTGGAGTGTACGTTAAAAATATCATTATACTATATTCCAATACAATAATATTTATGTATTTAGTTGGCGATATCTTTAGATGTAGGTATCACATCATAATGGTAACACTCATTATGATTTGAGTCAGCTCTCGAAGTTCTTTCATCATTTCCTAAATTTATTTCACTTTATACAAAATATTTGTTTGATGTGATTTGAATTATTTTTATACATCATATATAAGTGATCTATTGTATCTTTTACTATTAAATTGAGATTTATGTAATGTTTTATTCTCTATAAGATGTTGTAAGTTTAGATTTAGAATACGATTATGACATCATGCAAGTTTACTTCAATTTGCAGCAAGTTTACTTCAATTTGCAGCAAATTTATTTCAATTTGCAGTAGATAAATATTATAATATTTTAGTTTGTGTTGTTGTTTAAAATGTAAATGGTTGAAAATTAACCTTAAGTATGTGATAATATTTTTAATCACCGATTATTTTAAAATGGATTATCTTTTGTACAAAAGCTAAGTATCTTATATAAAATTTAAAGAAAGCTATATAAATTGCAATATCTTCCTTTATAATATTTTTAATCACTGATTATCTTAAAGTGGATTATCTTTTGTACAAAAGCTAAGTATCCTATATAAAATTCAAAGAAAGCTATATAAATTTCAATATCTTCCATTATAACTCATTGTCATTTCTTTCCTAAAAACAAAGGAACATTGTCACTAACACGGGGGCTTCACTTGTTGACGAATATCCTATCACGTTAGTTCATATTGTGGGTTTTAAAATTATAAAAAAATGCACCAATATATTGCAGGTATTGGGGGGACGAGGGGTTTAAGGTGGGGGTGGGTAGGGTGGTTTATAAGGATTGAGGTATAAAAAGGGGCGGGGAGGAGGTTTTAAGTATTGGGAGGGGGTTTCAACAAAAAGAGTTTGGGTCAATATCTCTGGAAATTAAGGGTATTCTTTATTATCCCACGACCGCACGTGCTATGTGAAAGGTTCACTAAGTGAAGTCCCCGCGGTCACTAAGCTACTTGTTTCAAATAAAAATTGAATATATATATATATATATGAAGGGCCCTTCCATGAATTTGAGGGACCTTTTAGATGCAATGTTAGTTTCATACTACACATGATATTATAGTAATTCTAAAACAAAAAAGCATTTCTTTGAACTAGGAATGGGAAGGACCGAGCCTCAGTCTCATTGAACATGCAAAATAAATAACAATAACGATCCCGCCTTATTTATTTCAATAATGCTCGAGCATTTTGATCAACATAAAAAAAGGGTCTTTGACTTCCATTCTGCATTCCCCATCCATAGTCAATCACCAACAAGGAGAAGAATGCTCATGTGTTTGAAACTGCTAGGTTTAAAGAGGAGGCTACATTGGATAGGTATGCATCTATGCCCTCCATTTTTTTCTTATATCCCTTATTACAAACAAGTATTTTTTTACAAAATTTAATTGCAAGTTTTACACACATAACATGCATATGTCGAATTTGAACCCTTCCAAGCCCTTCCGAAGGGTTCTATCCGATTCCTAGAAGTGTAAAGTTAGCATTTCCCTTGAAAAAAAAAATCTGAATTTTACACTTCGAGTTAACAACAACATAATTTATATCAACATTTCAAAAGAAGGGAAACATTAGAAGTTACCCATCCATATAAATTTGCCAAGATGTTAAAATTCCTATGCAATAGATTTTGATTTGTCATTTAAAATATTAGAAATATCATAAATTATAATCATTCACTCCCTCATATCACATAGTCATTTCTTAGTTGTGCAATATTATGACTGTTGATTGACGACTACGAGGCACTCGCCACCACAATGTGACTCTAAATCCCGAGTCACTTGGGACTAAAATCTAAGGTGTGAGAATTTGTTGGAGATTGCAGTTGTAACAACATAGAACAACTACTATTTTACTACTACGCCGAAACAATCCCAAAACTTTATGCCTACAACCTATGTGAACCTGGCTACCAATGTCAAGTCATTTTTCATCAAAATGAAATTCAAATGGATGGTTTGATGAAACCTCCTCTACAAGATTTAATTTCTTGCATGAATATCATGCACTCACGAAAATTATATAAACAATAGCCAATGTCATGCCACTACAAATAATGGCATGCAGTTAGGATCACAAATTGTGTAGAGGTTGATTTATGCAATGATATCAGGAGGTGCCAATGGGCACACAATATGGAGAAGCAATGGCTATAAAAAAAATTTAAACCAAAGAATCATAATGGTTATTAATAAAAAATAAAATTTGTATCCAGCATAATCTTCAATTTGATGGGTGGTATGATCATAATGTAATCTCTCTCTGTCCTTCCAAACATTTGTGGTTTCTCACGACATTTTTCCTCTTCAGTCACCACCAAAATACGTATAAAAATTACATGTATTTACCTCCTCTTCTCTTTAAATCCTCACCTCATAGTCGTAACAAAGGATTATTATGGATGCACATCCTCACCTCATATTCATAACTAAGGATTATTACGCATGCACATCCTCACCTTATAATATCAATTCAGTCAAGGGGTAGAGACAACCATACAGAAAACCATACAATATCAAATGTGCCGAGATGCAAAGAGTAAGAGACAACTATACAACTAGGCCGTATATTAAATTTACCATATAAGTCTTTAATTAACACTATCAACTCATATTTGCCACATTGGATTGTTTTTATTTTGTCATCACTCCTTACTAACATTATTGCAAGGCAATATTTGAAGGTGAGGTCCATAATTTTACATCTTCTTCCTTGTTCTCATCTCTTTTGGTAAGACAATAAGGAGGGTAGTGGCCTGCATCGGCATGATAAATGGTTTCGACGTAGGGGTAGGTACATTCATTGTTTTCATTAGATAAATTCAATTTCCTACCCGTGATTACCAATTCCTTGAATTGTGGATTGGTACAAAACACATCAAATTTTATATTCTCAAGCTCTTAATTACTCAAACCTAGAACTTTCTCAAATCTAGCCATTAACAATATTCTTTTGGTGCTCTGGTTCAATTTAAAAGGCATATTTTCGAGATTCAAACGTCATGCAATAAGTTGCAAGTCTCTAGTTGGCTTAGGCTTGATTCCATTTCCCCTCCATCTTGTACTTGTATCTTACTTATGAATGTTTGTTCTATTTTAATAATTGTTTTATGTTTTCCTAATGCACATTTGGTTAATGAAAGTTAAATTACAATCAACATCTCTCCTCACCATATAGATTTTAACCCTTGTAGCCCTTTATAACACATCCCTTAAATCCCAACCATACCAACTCTTATAAAATTCCACTCACCATACTTATAAGTCATTTAACATATAACATTTAACACATATAACCCATGCCTAATTCAATGCATAACTTATAGAAAAAAAAACCTCAACATAGTTAACGACTAACCTATATCTACTCAATAAATACCTTGATACTATAAACCCAAAAAACTAGTCCCTACAAATCTATACCAGATATCTCCAAGAATCTTTTTGTTATTACAATATCTTGAGATGAGATTTATATTTCTAATGGAAACGTTCTTGCACAATATTTTTACACTTTTCACCTCAAGAGATGGCGTTATGACATTCATATGTTTCCATCAATTTGTTTCTATTATATTTTTTTTATTGCAGTGTCCAACATGGATGCATAATTAGACATACAAAGAGAAATATAAATCCTTAGAGATATTCAAGCCTCAATTACTATTCTTAACGGTAGACATTATTTGTTTGCATCCAATTTGGATGCAATGATAGAGGAATTTAGTACATCATATGGTGTGCTAGAGGATATTTCCATATAGAGAGACATAAATAGAGAAGAATATGCAGATGGAATTAACTACCAGGAAGTTAAGAATTTGAAGATAATAAAAGAACACATCTTTGCGCTTTTTAGAGATCCATGTACCAATGCAATGCCATATTTAGGAAAGAACATATTTCTATTGAGTGGTGTATGTATCAACCATTCCTAGATAATTGGATAGAGAGCTCGTACAAGGTATTTGATGTACCACTGCACAACATCCAAGAAATGCCATTATATTTTCTTAGAAAGATGTACAGAGAATTTGTTTTACGGAAGCCCACTAATTTTTATGACATATTGGACTACGAGGTTGTTTGCATGGGGATTTATCAACAATGTCACAATGCAAGTCGCATAGATCTTGACCACCCTATACCTACACCTCGTAGGTGACTACACAGTCCATATGTGCCACTTGCACATCCAACAGTCCCACAGACGCATGAGCCACTTGTATATTTGGAACAAGCGGTTTTGCTCCATAACACTTATATTTAGGGTATGTACCAAAAGGGAACATCAAATCCAACATCTATTGGTGGGACATGGCCACCACCACCTCCAAGTGGGGTAGAGCCACCACCTTTTAGTTCTTGAGGATCATCCAGTACTAGGACTTGACCAACATATCATGAGCCAAGCCGAGGTCCCCACCCATGCACATCGTGTGTACTTTGGTCTTATCTAGATAGATGATAACTTTACTAGTTATTTTACAAAGGTAAGTAAAAGGTTAACAATAGTCTTGTTTAATTTTTTTTCCTTACTATACACATATATAGATTGTTAATATTTTTAATGTTTTCAAAAATTGCAGTTGCTAAAAGTATATGAAAAGGGTCAATACTTTCCCATTGACGATGCCCAAGCTAGTCCTGAGACTCATGCACCAGAACCCTGTTGTTAGAGAGAAAAAAATCTATGTCTTGGGGTGTACCACAACAGACAGAGAAACCACAGAAATCAATCCCTTCCCAATATGCAAGAGAAATACAACATCTAACACTAAAGTATATTGACACATATCTTATTCCGTACGGTTGTAGTAGATCCCTGCTGATCTTTTTCCAATCTCACTTTCTTTAGCAATTTATTCTCAACAACAGTAAACAAGGCAAGCATGCTATATGATATAGTGTTAGGCCTACTCTAGCATATATAATCAATGATACACAAGCAATTAAAAGCATCCATGGATTCAATATTCATTTAAATTCATATCATTGGAAAGGAAAAGATATTTCTATTAAATAATTCAGAGATTACATAAGTGACAACCTCTATCGGCACGTCTGCAAACTGGAGAAACTGAGTCCTCCACCTAGGCCTCCACCACCTCAATCCTCCATCTCTCGATAGCAAGTTCACAAGCAAAGGAAATCTTGGGAAGAACACAAAGTGGTCCAAGGGACAAAGGGATGCAGAGTCAAGTACAAGCAAGCTATGGCAACAATGGACCATATTTTTCTTGCTCTTCAATTCCTCCTCTTCAATGTCTCCAAAGGGTTCCTTATATAGTGCTTCAACGGGGTAATGGAAGGTAAAATCCAAGCAATATTGAGGCATATGGAAGGCCAAGAGACAAGTGAATTCGATCCACATCAAGGAAAACTCCAAAAATATTTGGCCTTTTGCACACATCCCGATCTACGCGAGTTTAAGGGTAATATCTGCGTATATGCGTGAGAAAGGGATTAAAATTCGCGTACAACAAATAATGGGTGTTTTTAGGGATGATATTGGAAACATCAAAGGTAAAAAAATAGTCCATTGGGTCCAAAGAGTCTGCAGAGGGACAGGGAAGGCTATACAAGTGTGATCAACCATGTGTGGTAAAATCAGTTGTAATAGATTGCCCCTAATGTGTGAGGTCAGAGGGGTAACATGATGGCTGAAATACATTATAAATCCATCCCAAAATTGGAGTGACGAAGAACCAAGTGGAAGAACCAGCCATCCAACAGTATAATACAATAATCAAACTCTAGACATGACTGCAAATACATATAGCAGTCCCAGCTACATAAGAGTACAATGGCCATGAATAGGCATGATATACAAAATGTGACATGTGTGGTCATCGCCACGTACAATATATAATAGCTCAAAATCTTCATGATGAAGATATACAAAGGACCAAGATCTCCATGAAAGATGAAGATATACCATGAATCAAGATCTATATAATGGCTGAAGATATCTCACATACATTGGAATGAAGTCATGAGAACTGAAATCTCATGAACACTTGCACAATCAAGGAGGTGGCATATATGAAATGCCACCAATGTGGAAAGTCTTCTACACAAACCGCTACGAGTACATGTCTTACTATGTAAATAGAGGTGTTGAGGTCGAACATAGTAGTCCATCATCTGAGTACTGGTCATTGATGTATACTGTTAACAGACGTGAGATCACCCACCGATAATGAAAATAGGAATCAAGGTACTAGAGTGCAATCTAACAAGTGTGAATAAATGTGTTGAGGTCGAACACTTGGAAGAATCCATCAATCAGGGGACATTGGTGTATTCCCAAAACTATCGATGGCGAGAGAACCTACCACTGAATACTGTAAGTCTCAAGACACTCAAAGGACTCTAGATTCCTATCCCATAATAAATGATCTGAAGTCGATGGGATGGAATCTGCTGGAAGGAGGGAATTAAGGAATCCCCCATAAACCAACACGAGGTACTCAGCAACACTATATAATGTGGAAGGACTCGAACAAGATGTGCACGAACCAATAATAGTACCCAGAATGACCGACATGCTAAGTCAATATAGCTGAGGAATGGATGACTCAGGCTTCAACTTCCTTCGAACAAGAGCATAAAGGAGAATGGTGACTGAATGTAGGTAGCATAGATTCGATATACAAAACTGGGACATCTCTGCGACACATGAGGCATCAATAGAGGCTCCATAGGGACCAGAAGCTTAACTAGTTGGTGGAGATAAAATCAGAGAAATGAGTATAGCTCCTAAATTCAAACTATTAACCCAACCAACAGATGTGATATATAGTGCTCTGTTCGAAGGTGACATGACTCAACTGCTACCAAAGATAACATCTTTTCTTGTCTGGCTTTTTGGTTTTTTGATTTTTTTTCTTGGACTTTTTCATATATTTTGAACAACTTGAAAAAGAATAAAAGTGTTTTATAGTTACAAATATAGGAGGAGATGAGTGTCAAAGGGAAAACAAACTAGTTCAAAGTAGTGGAACATACCTACGATCAATGCAAGGAAACATGTGCAGGATAACGACACTCGGGGGAAAGTCCCCTCCTGGTAAAAAATGGGGAATCAAGCTGTAAAAGATATATAAAAGGGCTCTGCTTGGCTAGACATGAGACAAGATAAAACTATATAGCTGATAATCAAAGTCAGGGAAGACAGCATAAGGCTCAATAAGATAAGAAAAACTCATGATAATGCAATTACAACTTGACATATACAAGGGAGTCCCGGGGAAAAGACCAACATAAAGTTCAAGAGGAGTATGAATCTCTTGCTCAAACTCATGGTGATACTATACAAAGAACTCCCACACCCTATAGGAAAAATTTTGGCTTGGGAACCAAATTCAAAACAAGATCTAACTAGGGTACCCATGTATGGTGAAGCTCTACCATTCACACCATGTCACTTCTAAAAGAAACAAGAAGGTTCCGTGACAAGATGGAATGGGTTCGTACCTAAGGTTAAAATGAAATGGTCAGAAGGTTATGAAAAATGCAAACACATGTGAAACCTAACCTATATGCCAGTTTAGACATAATACATGCAGTAGGCACGAACGGATCAAAGCCATAGTCAAACTGCACTCAAAACGGACTCCCACAACATAAAATTAGTTCAAACAGTCCAAAATGGTCAAAAACTATAGAAAGTGGGTAAAAATTTCAAATTTTTTCTATAAATAGTAAAAAAATTTAAAATTTTCATATCATTTGAAATTTTTACCCAATATAGTGTATTTGAGCTCAAAACTTCAGAAGCAAATTCCAGAAGCATCGTCCAGTGGAATCTCTCCCCATTTGATCTAGGTTGATTCTCATGCCCTCCTCTTTCATTTTCATGATTTTTTATTTATTTTCATGGTCCATTATATTTTTTTGAGCCATCCCAACATGTGCGTTTTGGCCCACACAAAAATTGGGCTTTTTTCCACGTATAGGGCTCGCCATACATGAGAAAAAGCACCGAAAACCATGTACATACGTGGATGTTTTGAGAACAGGCGCGTACAGGGCCGCAAACCAGGTTTTCAAAGGCAAAAAATGATCAAAACTTTGGTTTTTTGTGCAGGATGGTGCTAGAGTGGAGGGAAAGAGAGCATGGTGATGTAGAGGAAGCTCTATGAGGTGATCTTATGGCCCAACAAGCATTATGGACATGTGGCTTATACAGGTTTTGGTGTCTTGGCAACCTGAGGGCCAAACCAAAACTACTCCATCTACTGGTGGACTATTGGGATCCAAAATATGAGACATTTCAGATAGATGGCATGTTGCTCAGCATTGAGGTTGAGGACATATATTTTATCACTGGTTTGTCCCGACAAGGAGAGATGGTGAACCTCTGATCTCGTGGGCCTGGAGGCGGGCTGAACATAGATGAGTACATAGCGGTGTGCTGCTTTTCGGAGATGGAAAAGCTTGGGAGTCAAATACTAACAAACTCTATCCATATTTTGGGGTGTAAGGCCATACTTTTGGCACTAGGATGGATTGCAGGGTTGGCTTCACTCCACCAGACCTTGCGGCCAATGATTTTCTATGTGGTAGAGTGTATGCAACTTACAGTGTATGACTAGAGTAGGACGTTGTTGAGCAACATGAAACAATAGCTAAGTGACTGCAATATGGGCAAGGTGCGGAAATTTGGGTTTCGTATTATACTGAGCATGTTTTTCTTTGAGCGGGTGACAGGGCTAAGCCCTAGGGTGGACATTGTTCCACATGGAGTTCGCGATCCATCCCAGCGATGCTGGGTGAATGTTATGCACATACTGGGCAGAGGTAGGGTGGCTAACCCCTACCGAGTAGATTTATGTCCATGGTGGTGGAGACAGATCGTCGCCATAGATGACTACCCCTATGCAGGGATAGACTTCCATAGAGATACGAATATGTCGCTACCACTAGTATCAACTTATGGTGTCATAGGTAAAGAATCCCAAAGCCATGTTTTAATTTTTGAATTATTTAATTTTTTGTGTTTTTTGATATATTGACTCAAAAGACATATTTTTTTTTTGGTGTGAGGACACATAGTGAAAATTTGTCATGTATATGCAGATGTAGGACCACGGTGGCCAGAAGGCTTCCCTCATCATCGACGGAGGGGAAGAGGAGATCATATTATGGGTGAGGATGCTCCATAGCATCAACACGAACTTTGTTCGCTTGACACACAGGGTACCCATGGCACAATTCAAGGACTTGCTTGAGGACATGCAGCATCAGGTGGTTGCTGTACCACGAGCATGGGTTTGACTCTTTTGATAGCTAGCTAGAGCCGTAGTGCTATATCATGATCGGAACCCCCCTCCTCCTCAGGATTAGATACTTGAGTGTATTCATTTTTGTATGACTGTGTATTATATGTTGGTGGCTAGGAAGCCCCAATTTTGTATATGACACTTATGTATTATGACGTCACTTTTTGGATATTAATGAAAAACTTTTATGATGATCTATTTTATTTATATTTACATTTGTGTAAAATTTATGTTCGTGATATGCTTATGGTCTATGAAACAATCTAACACATAGTTAGCATATGAGTCAGCAACTTGATTAAAAATTCTTGAAACGTGAATGTATGTTATATGCTCAAACTGTCATTCTAGCAATCTAACACGTAAGAATATTTGTAATAATGTTGGATCCTAATACGATACAAGCCATTAAGCTGTAAAACCACTAACTACGAATCACAATGCACCTTAAGATATTGAACACCATGTGAAATGGTGTCATGCAATAACTCAATGATGGCACTATATTTAGCAACATTGTTTGAAGAGGGCCATAAAGATACACCTCCTAAAGAAAATACTTGACCTGTAGGAGTATAAATCACCCAAGCAGATGAAGCTGAGTTTTGAGTGTGGCGGCGAGCACCATCAGCAAATCCTATGTAAATGGAAGAGTCCATCGACATCTTCCATAAGAAATGAAATCTAATCAACAAACCCAATCACCATAAGAAAACCTAACTATGCAATGCAAAATTGTACAATAATATACAACGATCAACCCTGGCTGAAGATCATGCATAGTATTTTCTGAGATAGAGCCCATTTCTAGGCTCTACTAAGGTTGTCCTTTCGTAATTAAATAGCTCATAAGCGCCTTTCTCTAAGACTCGTTTAACCACATAAGGACCATGCCACATGAGATTAAAATTCCTTGCCCCCAAGGGTTCCTTAGCTTGATCCCCCAAAAGGACCAAGTCATGTTCATTAAACCTCCTTGGACGTATAGAATTATCATATTGGACCTTGACGCGATGCTTTTTAACCTATAGAGCCACTAAGGCATCTCGATGCTGCTCATCAAGCTTCTCTAAATGGACCAAATGCTCTTCCAATGCGGAAGTGTCTTGTAAAATCTCTAAAACTAGATTCAGATAAGGGATTTCACATTCAACCAGTAAAACAGACTCCACCCCATGTACAAGTTGATAAGGAGAGAAACCGGTGGCAGTATTAACCATTGTTCTATAGGTCCAAAACGCAGGATACAACATAATGTACCAATTAATATTGTTTTGTGTGATGTTTCGTTGGAGAATCGACTTAAGTCCTTTGTTCACTGCTTCAACTTGTCCATTCACTTGAGCGTAATAAGAAGATGAATGCTCTTGCTTATGCCCTAACTTGGAAGCCAACTCTTCCATCATTTTATTCTGAAAGTGCCTACCATGGTGAGTGATAAGCTCTTTTGGAATTCCGAACTAGATCATAATTTGGTTGAAAATGAAATGCATGGCTGTCTCATTGTCAGATTTAATTGTGGGCATAGCCTCTTCCCATTTCATGAAGTAACAACATCCACAATAATGTGATGATGCCCCCCAGTTGAACCTAGGTTGCAATCCATAAAATCAAGCCCCCACTTGGTGAAGGGACTGGCAGTGACAATAGGATGTAACGGGGATGGATGGAAGTGCATATTGCATGCAAACACCTGGCAAGGGTGGCAATTCTTGAGTGCATTAACACAATATTTGAATATGGATGAAAAAATATATCCCGCTCTCAAATTTTTTTGTGCTGTAGAAAGTCCAGATAAATGACTACCACAAGCCCCTCCATGGAAATCATTCAGCACAACCTTAGCCTCTTCATGGGTTAAGCAACGATGCAAAATGGAATCTACCCCACAACGGTTTAAAGTGTTATCCACTATAAGTTAATTCTTAGCTACATGATTTAATTGCCGTCGCTCTGTTGAGGCCTGGAAATTCGTAGGCAACAACAGCAAGGGATTCTCCCCAGTCAACGTTCCCAACTAGCCCGTGACTGTTTGGTATAGGGAATCCGTCTGGTTTGCGGTCCGGCTACCGTAGGTCAAAGTAACAAAAACAAAGGTTTTACCGGTTGTCGCCCAGTCCACCGTGTATTTTTGTATTTTTTGATTTAAGTATGATATGCATATGCCTAATTAACCATGCAGGGTGATAAGGATGCAAGGAGCAGTCACAATGCGATGCGCAGGTTTTTACCTCTCGTCTTAGCACTCACGAGCATCTCAATCACATATGCAGTAATGAAATAAAACTAACTATCTATCTATCTATCCCCGAGGAGCAGACTGTAACTTAATTATGAGTAATGTGTATTGTACATGCATTATAAAGAGAAATTACAGGTAGCTGATGTTTCTTTCTACAACACATGAACGATTAAAGATATTTCAACAATCAGATAGCCAATTGTTTTATGAATAGCATACATTACTCATGCTGGTAATTCCACAAAATAAACCAGAAATCATTTAAACAAGAACATAGGTTCTAAGAGTTAGAACGATCTCACGGTTAATGGACAAAAGCTGGAAAAACAAAATAGTTCATCTTTCTGCCATCCACAGCATAACATTTGAAAGTGCCACCAATCTTTCTCCACTAGGCAAACAATGACTCTTTATTGCAAAAAAAAGTAGTTCTTCTTACAATCTTGCTTTTCATGTCTAACTGGGAAAAATCCCCTATTTCTTCTAAGCCTACTACATTTATACAAGAAGGGAGACACTGTTGGGCTGCCCAAAGTAACCTTTGGGCTTCCCAACTCTTCACCTCCAATGTTTCACTTTTCTCAAATGTTTTTTTTTTTACAAAATTGTTACAAATTACAAAAGTGACCTATCCTTTACAAGGAGGGTCCCACTTGGGTGTCCAAAAACTTCTTCCATGCCACAGCTTCAGAGGCGATGCCTTCAAAGGCACAAGGTTCCAGAAACGGAATGTTGATCTCAAAATTCCCAGCCTGGTTCTTTATAGCCTCAATTCTGGCTGTGCTCAACTGAAGCTGGTCCTCCAAAAGCTGCACACTGATGGCTGAATGATCTACTTCACTTCTCAAGATCTGATCATCCAAGGCTTTGATATTCTATACTTTTTCTTCCTCCTCCTCATATCTCTTCTGCAACATCTCCACAAATGAGTTGTGGTCTAGGAAAACCTCAAGCCTCCGTTCGGCTTCTATTTGGCACCGGTTGTAGGTAATAAAGAGCCTTCTGAAAAAATCTGTGCATGCTCCTTTCATCTTTTTAATGGCTTTCTTGAAATCCCCTGCGGTATTTATAGCAAATTCTAGTAAGTCATAATCCCGCTTGAGGGCCCGTTGATCCTTTGATGGTAGTTCTGCTGGAGTTTCTTCATTGCTTTCCAGCCTTGCCATTCTTGCAGTCAGGACTTCAAGGACGTCTTGAGATCTATCAACGAAATAAGAGGAGGTCTCCAGGATTTCCTCCAATCGGCCATCTACCTGCAGTACTTTGCACCTTTCCTCTTCTATGGCAGTCTGTAGTTGCAGCATCTTGGCCTTTTGGGCTAGCACATGCTCCTTGAAGGGTTGTAGATTGACCTGCTGCTCTCTTGCTTCTTCTAGAGCAGTTGTAAGAGAAGAGACCTTCTCTCGAAGCTTATTTTCCTCTTCTTGGGCGTGCATCTCACTAGCCTCCAAGATGATCTTTTGCTGCTCTAAATATTCTACCTTTCCCAGTAGCTGTTCCTTTTCCATATTTAGCTCTTAATATTCTTTCTGTACTTTCTCCAGGCATCCTTGTGCAGTTTCACTAGCTTGTTTCTCTGCTTGGAGGAGCTGCAGTTCATCCTTTGAAGATCTCATTTCCTTTTTTAGCCTATTGCTTTCCTCTCTCTCTTTTTTCAATGTGTCTTTCACTTGAGCAGAGGACTTCTTGGATTGCTCCAAGTCTGTCATAATCTTGTCCACATTATCCTCTGAAGCTTTGATTAATGCGGCTCCTTCTCTGATGGTGAATCTAGGGTCTGGGTATGTTCCGAATACAACGGATGTATCCATTATCATTTTCCCAGGTAGACCTCCCGTTTCAATCTTCCTTTCTATTCTTTTCACTATCCTCTTTGTCGCCCTGTCATAGAAAACAGTATTGAAATCAGGGATCTCTTCCCCTTTTTTATATACAAAGGGGACCAGCATCATACTAGGGACTACAGATTGTCCAGGTGTGCTGGCAGCAGGTACTTATGGGTCCTGCACCTTGGGGTTTTCAATGTCCTGGGTCTTCCCTCCAGCTGTGTCAGATGCTGATTGTTCTATCTGTGTCTGTGTTAGCTTTAGCCTCTCTGCTTCTTGTTTATGTAGCTCTTCATCAAGCTTGTTTTTCTTTTCTTCTTCTTCATTTCTTCTATCTTCCTCTTCTTTTATAGCTACCTCTTGTGCAACTCTTCTTTTTTCTTCTTCTTCTCCCTGTAACCACCCTAAAGCTTCTTGTGCTAGCCTTTGGGGCTTCCTCATTTCTTCTTTTTTCTTCTTCCTTAGCTTTTGATTTTTCATCTCCCTTCCCACCTTTGGTGGTGATCTTCTTCTTAAACTTTCTCCTCAATGCTGTTATGATTTATGCACTTCGGAAGACAGATTCTTCCCTATCCCAATGGTGGGTGTATTCAAAATGTACGTTTTTTTCTTTACAATGCTCAGCTACTTTATTGCGGGAGTCACCTCTATGGAAAGGCATCTCGCCAAAATGAAACCTTTCCAACTCTTCTACAAATTCACCCGCTTTCTTCACCCTAGTGAATCTGTAACTTCCTAACTTGAAGGGAAAAGGCAGATAAGCAGCCTTCTTATGCTCAAACAAGAAGCTTCCTATGCCATCCAAGAAGACTTGCCTCACAACCTCGTTGTGAATGATGTAGTCAATAGCGTATTTGGGCAGCAGGGAGGGAGCTCTTGACCCTCCAAACATCCTGAAGTAAAGGCCATCGTCAGTTAGATAGTAGTCTGCATATTCTTCTATTACTTGCAACGCCTCCTCTGACATGCAATCACACTCTTTCAAGAAAATGAGCGTATACAGTGGCATGATGAAGTGTTCACAGAATTCTCGATAATTACTATGATACTTGTGTGTCCATCGTGGTTTATATGTAGAATAGATAGGCATTCTTTCCCTATCCCAGATGCACCTCAGGCCAGGGAAAGGCTGATTGCACAATATGCAATCGACAAGTATGGAGCTCATATAGAATTCAGACCTTTTTTGGGATACTCCATCCAAGGATGAGGCCAAGTAGGCAGAGAGACTATTTGATACAATGCTGGCCCAGTTGAAAATTGTCCCTTGGGTTGCAACATAAAAAATGATGGGCATCCATTCCAATTTCAAGAACCTGCCATGGGCTCTCCCAAAAATATTGTTGAGCATTAAAGCTATAAACCTATATGGGTTTCTTAAGCTGGCTGTATCATAATCACCCGTCGGCCTGTTCCTGAAATGTTTTCCAGCAAACAACATCTTTTTAAGAGTCTCAACTAGGTCCATTCTAACGTTGTTCAGCCAATCATCAGATAAAAATACTTGTGCTTCTGGAAGGTGGTAAGCTAGAGCTACATATCCTCGGTTATAGGAAGCATAGCCCTGTTTTTCAACATTTTCCAGGATCATTGTAGTGACATCTGCCTGGGGAAAAATTCAACCGATTACTTCAGATCATGGGAATAGCTCTGGTCTGGTGGCGATATTCATCAGTGAAGATATCTCTATGTTGGCATATATGGATTCTTCTTCCAGGCCCATATCCGGCACCTCTCGATGTGTAATCATCTTGTAAATCTCTCCCCATTGGTACTCAGGCTCCACACTAGATATACACTTGGTGTCCACATATATGTATTCAGTTTTGGGGACAATTTCCACTTCTGGGTCCTCTTCAACCATAGGGGCCTTCTTCTTCTTTCACTTTGACATTCTAAATTCGAAGTCTTCCTGTTATATATACAATTTATCATCATCAAGATTTTTTCGCCTAAGTTGTAACTATTGAGACACAATGTGCAATGTTTAGTGACTTTGTCTATATTTGGCATGATGGAAAATAGTTATATGTAGTAAAATGTGCAAGCTAACATTGCTTTCCAATACCAAACAATTCTAACAATAAAATCGAGCCGGAAAAATATCTACATTAATTTGAAGAAAACTTCGGCTTTCTGTGAGTGCCATGTTTATCGCGTTGTGCGGGAAAGACAGTAGAAAAGAAAATACTCATGCTGGGGCGTTAATAATCAATATCCATGCAATCTATGGCCAACAACTAAATTTAGTGATATATCCCCTTCCCTCCGCTAAGGTTAAAAATTGACTGCACGCGAAACGACGCGGCGGAACATTATTATGGTTTGAGGGCACAAGTATCACAAAAAAAAAGGGGGAAGAGGGCAACTACTTCAAGTGCCACAGGAAGGCCATGAAAGCCTCCCCCTGTAATAACATCATCATACTGGGTAGTTTGGTGCAGATAGAGAATGACCATCTGCACCAAATCCCTAAATCTCTAAGCGTATGGTTGCATAATGACAGGCCCCAGAGTAGAAAAAAACCCTACGGGTGAAAACTCCCTCCCATGAACCATTATGATACAACATCCTCAATATATACATATGTAACTCACAGATCAAGGGGAAAACAGCCGTGACAAAAACCTAACTGTGGGAGAAAAAACAAACACTGAAACGGAATAGGATAATGCGAGCCTACCTAGCACTTGTTGTGTAACTAGCGGGAAGAAAGGCAGTCAAGAAAATTTCCATAGTTGAGCCACCTGGACGTGGGTACCAACAACGGGGTCCTTCGCTAGTTGGAGAGAAAAACAGCGTGATAATGACAGTTCACGATAGACGGAATGGCTACAGTTGAAAATCGAATAGAATAATAAAACATGTCTTCCCCGTATATATATATACCAACGCAAACGGAGGGTAAAATATCGGACGGCGGACAACTTTAGATCGAAGTTCGAAAGCATATTTCTTTCCGCAATGGTGGCTAGTCAAATCATGACCCTATCCGCGAGGATAACTGAGAGCCAATTGATAGCGCGTGTCGAAGCTTTAAACATCGTAGCGAAAGAGGAACGAGAGTCGCAACGGTGGATATATAAAGGATATCACGGTCTGCGATGGGCGAAAATGATAATCGAAGAAAAACCCACTAGACAACTGGAAGGACAATGCTTTGGAAGCTACAACGGTGGAAAAACAAGACTAAAGGAGAAGCGAAAACAACACCGCAAGGCTTTAAAAGTCAAAGCAAACATCAGAAGATTTACCAATCGACCATTCGCAATTGAGGGAACCGAAGTAACAACATGTTCCGACTTGAAACCAGAAAACATCCGATTGAGCCAAAACATCGGAGAAGAATACGAAGCCAACATTGATCATTTCTCCGCAACAACGGGGTTGTAAAATGACTAGACGTCCGGAAAAGGAAGTGCATTTCGTAGCCAGAATGGTGGAAGCCCAAGACTTACGGGGCCGGGTAAAATAACAAAGTGGGAGCCTAAAATTCAAACAGGGATCGGAAGACTTAGCAATCTTCCCTCCACATCTGCAGAGACTGAAGTAACAAATCGTTCCAATGCAAAACGAAAGAACAACCGATTAAAACAAACATATTGGGAAAAATAACAAAGGTGAAGTTGAATACTCTTCCGCAACAGCGGGGCTATAAGCAAATATTCTTATGTCTCGAACACTTGAAACTCATTCAAAGGCATAAAAAAACCAAAGCAGATCATTTCAGGTATTAGCAACAATCTTTCTTGAAGAGTCATTAAACCAAATCAAAGAAGAAAATCAAACTAATCTAAGCAAAAGGAGGGTCCCGAAATTTTTTGGAATTTTGGGAAAATGTTGCAGCTGCAACAATTGGTGACTACCTGGTCAACTCCAGATTTCTAACTTAACTTCTTCCCAGTGCAAGACCATCTAGATGAAAAGTTGAAATCTTCCAGATGTTTGTATTCCTAGGCTAGCCAAATTATGCATTTAAATTCTTTAGAAGTAGTCCATTCTTTGGGAAATGGTAACATCAGAAATATTGGCAAGTCTGAATAACTCTTTCGAGGCCAAATAAGTGAGATTTATTTTTACCCCTGTCCTTGGGTAGTTTCAAGCTTGAACACCACGGGATTGTAACATATAGTAAACAACACTATCCTTTTGTTCCTCATTCCCATGCCAACTGCACTTTCATGCCCTTTTGAACTTTAGTTCTTGTGAGTCCTCCATTTTTCTTTCTTTCTGAATTTTATTCAGGCTCCTTTATCGATAGTGTCCTTTTGTGTGAGAGAAGAATTTGTTTTTTATCTCAAGGATAGAGAGGAACTTTTGGCAACTTGAGATTCATGCTTTAGATACTTTGCTTTGATATGTATTGTTTCTTTAAGGAGTTTTGACTCTTTGATAGCTTTTAGCCTTTTGAAATCATGGCATGGGATCATTTATATATGATATACTATTTACTCTGCTTCCTTTCTGTGGGTCTTCTGTTGTCACCCCCTTGTACATTTTAGATGTGAAATGGATGGAGCCTCGAAATAGTATTCCATACCTCTTTTACTTCTGAGTTATTTACAGGGGTTAAGTAAGACTTCAATGAATGCACGGCTAGTTAGGAACACTGCTACTAGAAGACATTCTATGTTTCAAAGCACATTCTTTTGCTCAATATTTCAGTTAATTAAGAAGATGTTTCCATTGCAACCAAAAGTTTACCTCTTTATTAAAAAATAAAAAGAACTAGTAACAAAGCATTTAAATCAACAGAAAACAACATCAAATCAAATAATAAAAAAGAAAACAACATCAAAGCATTAAAGAAAAACAACATTATTTATGTACAAGGCAAAAGAAAAGAAAATAAAATGTGTTCCTACCCTTAAAAATATTCAATCAAATGAGTTAAAGGGCTAGGTTGTGGTGAAGGTCAAAAATCTATCCATGGTCTAAGTGTACCATTTTTGAAATTGAGACCATGTCTACTAATCTACATTCATCTTTATTAGCCTGAGGAAGTTGAAGGAGCTCAGGTTGATTGTCAATCTTATAACTAGACTTTCTTTTTGTATGGTGTCTTAGCTTAAGCTCGGTTAGATAATTTCCCAAGATAGAATTAGCAGATTCATTTCCCTCTCCCAACCTGGTGACGGTATGCTTCATGTAAGTCTCTCTCAAAATTTTAATCCGATCAGGGGTACCCTTAAGAGGCAACCAGAAATGAGACCAATCTAAAGAAAAATAACCTTTCAACCTGGAAGACCAATCTCGGTTGAGAATAAGCCCATATCCACCCGGTATGTAAGCCACCATAATGTCAATAAATTGACATATCTTGTTATTTGCAGCAAAGTGAATGAGAACATTTTTCATCTCCCCTACTACTTTGACACCTGTGCTATCTAATTGCATTACTTCCCAAGGTGTGGACTCTGTGTGTCCATTAATATTTTTGCAAACCTCCAGTGGCATAACATTCACCACTGATCTAGAATCTACCAAGCAATTATGCACATTATGATTCAACATTTCTAGGGTCAAAAGAAAAGGTGGGGTGTCAGCCTTTTCTTCCCAACCTGGTTCCATGTCTTCTTCTCCTGGTTGGTTTTGAGTGGGTATATCCTCTTTAAGCTCCTCAATTTCTTTATTGTTTCCTTGATCAACACCTTCCTGTTCTTCCACAAGTTTGACAGGCTCACTGATTGGCTCGGTTTCCTGGTTGATAGTGGTGACTTTAGGTGTTTTATCTTTAATATTTACATCAACTTGTCTCTTGACATTCTCTTACAATTTTTTAATCTTTGAAATTATTGCATTATCTTTAATTGTTAGGTCTGTATCTTTTGTTGTTGTTGGTGTGTATTCATATTTAAGAGCATTCTCTTCTGTGTTGAAAAGCGAGCTACCATTCCATAAGAACATGGTATCATCATCTTGTTTCTCTGTGGTCTAGTTTTTCTCTTCTTTCTTAGCATTGTGTTTAGTCAATTTAGAGTCCAACAGCTTATTCATCACCAATGTCATCGAATTTAACCATTGGGGACACTTCTTTTCAGAATGAGGTTGTTGGTGAAAAGTGCATAAATTATCACCCCCTACTTCTGTTATGTTTATTGATGGTAAATTTGGTGGAGGTATTTTCCATTGGTTTCTATCCTCTCTTTTTTGGTAGTAGGGTTTGTAAATTTTCTAAGCTTCCCTCCCTTTCTCTAGATCTATTATTCTATTGGATAGATTTTGCATCATTTTCAGCATTCCCTGATAATCATGTGATTGTTCATCTTTAGGTTCAGACAGCACTAAGGCTCTTCTCTTGGTAGTTTTCTCTTCGGGTGGATCAGAATAGTCTGCTACACTTTCTTTTCAGCCTCTATCTTTTCTGCTTCTTCATAAGTTTCTACTAACGTGGGTCATGCTTTCAGTTTAGAAAACATGGCTAGTTTAGGTCTTAGGGCAGAGGTGAAATATTCAATTAAGACCTTGTCAGAGGGTCTGTCACCTTCAAAAAATTTCTTTAGGTATGTTGAAAATCTTTGAGTGAAACTATGTACCTTCTCATTCTTCTCTTTTCTTAATAAACCAAGACCCTTCATTAGTGAGGCATGTGTCTTTTGTGCTGAGTACTTACTTCTGAAAGTCCTTTCGAAGGTGTCCCAATTAGGAATAGAGTTTGCAGGAAAATTGAAATACCAGGATGCTGCTGCCCCTTTAAGGGTATGCAGGAATAATCGACAGACAACATATTCATACTCCCTAGCCCTTAACCCTTCTACCGTTAAATAGAAACTTTGCACGTGGTCATCTACAACAGTCTTTTCATCAGGATCAAACTTAGGCAGCAGCTTATCAAAATCTTGAGGTAGATTATGCAATGGAGGTGTTAGGCTCAAAGGTGATCTAGCTCTCCAAGATGGCAATGGGTTGGGCTGATTCACATTTATACTGGCCATGAGGATGGTGAACGAACAGGAGTCTGACAAACCGTAAGATGAAACTGGGCTTACTTGCTTCAAATGTAGAGCCAAAATATGTAACGATTTGGGTCAAGTCAAAAGCTTTCCAATATTTGCTGGTGAGGTAATCTTGGGAAAATAGGTTTCCACGGCCAGCCATACACTAGCGGCCCTCCTTCTCGTGCCAGAACTGTTGAGGCCTGGAAATTCACCGGCAACAATAGTAAGGGATTCTCCCCAGTCAACGTTCCCAACTAGCCCATGACTGTAAGGTATAGGGAATCCATCCGGTTTGCGGTCCGGCTACCATAGGTCAAAGTAACAAAAACAAAGGTTTTACCTGTTGCGGCCCGGTCCACCGTGTATTTTTGTACTTTTTGATTTAAGTATGATATGCATATGCCTAATTAACCATGCAGAGAGATAAGGATGCAAGGAGCAGTCACAACGTGATGCGTAGGTTCTTACCTCTCATCTTAGCACTCATGAGCATCTCAATCACATATGCAGCAATGAAATAAAACTAACTATCTATCTATCTATCCCCAGGGAGAAAACTGTAAGTTAATTATGAGTAATGTGTATTGTACATGCATTATAAAGAGAAATTACAGGTAGCTGATGTTTCTTTCTACAACACATGAATGATTAAAGATATTTCAACAATCAGATAGCCAATTGTTTTATGAACAACATACATTACTCATGCTGGTAATTCCACAAAATAAACCAAAAATCATTGAAACAAGAACATAGGTTCTAAGAGTTATAACGATCTCACGGTTAATGGACAAAAGATGGAAAAACAAAATAGTTTATCTTTCCGCCATCCACAGCATAACATTTGAAAGTGCCACCAATCTTTCTCCAACAGGAAAACAATTACTCTTTATTGCAAAAAAAAGTAGTTCTTCTTACAATCTTGCTTTTCATGTATAACTGGGAAAAAGCCCCTATTCCTTCTAAGCCTCCTACATTTATACAAAAAGGGCGACACTGTTGGGGTTCCGAAAGTAAACTTTGGGCTTCCCAACTCTTCACCTCCAATGTTTCACTTTTCTCAAATGTTTTTTTTTCAAAATCATTACAAATTACAAAAGTGACCAATCCTTTACGAGGAGGGTCCCACTTGGGTGTCCAGAAACTTCTTCCACACCACAGCTTCAGAGGCGATTCCTTCAAAGGTACGAGGTTCAAGAAACTGAATGTTGATGTCAAACTTCACAGCCTGGTTCTTTATAGACTCTATTCTGGTTGTGCTTAATCGAAGTTGGTCCTCCAAAAGCTGCAAACTCATGGCCGAATGATCTACTTCAAGATCTGATCATCCAGGGCTTTGATATGTTGTACTTTCACTTCCTCCTCATGATATCTCTTCTGCAACATCTCCACAAATGAGTTGTGGTCCGGGAAAACCTCAAGCCTCCGTTCGGCCTCTATTTGGCACCGGTTGTAGGTAATAAAGAGCCTTCTGAAAAACTCTGTGCATTCTCCTTTCATATTTTTAACGGCTTTCTTTAAATCCTCTGCGGTATTTATACCAAATTCTAATAAGTCATAATCCCGCTTGAGGGCCTGTTGATCCTTTGATGGCAGTTCTGTTGGAGTTTCTTCATTGCTTTCCATCCTTTCCATTATTGCAGTCAGGACTTCAAGGACGTCTTGAGATCTATCAACAAAATAAGAGGAGGTCTCCAGTATTTCCTCCAATCAGCCATCTACCTGCAGCACTTTGTACCTTTTCTCTTCTATGGCAGTCTGTAGTTGCAGCATCTTGGCCTTTTGGGCCAGCACATCCTCCTTGAAGGGTTGTAGATTGACCTGTTGCTCTCTTGCTTCTTCTAGAGAATTTGTTAGAGAAGAGACCTGCTCTGAAAGCTTCTTTTCCTCTTCTTGGGCATGCATCTCACTGGCCTCCAAGATGATCTTTTGCTGCTCTAAATATTCTACCTTTCCCAGGAGCTGTTCCTTTTCTATCCTTAGCTCTTGATATTCTTTCTGCACTTTCTCCAGGCATCCTTGTGCAGTTTCACTAGCTTGTTTCTCTGCTTGGAGGAGCCGCAGTTCATCCTTTGAAGATCTCATTTCCTTTTTTATCCTATTTCTTTCCTCTCTCTCTTTCCTCAATGTGTCTTTCAATTGAGCAGAGGAATTCTTGGATTGCTCCAAGTCTGTCATAATCTTGTCCACATTATCCTCCGAAGCTTGGATTAATGTGGCTCCTTCTCTGATGGTGAATCTAGGGTCTGGGTATGTTCCGAATACGATGGGTGTATCCATTATCATTTTCCCAGGTAGACCTCCCATTTCAATCTTCCTTTCTATTCTCTTCACTATCCTCTTTGTCGCCCTGTCATAGAAAACAATAATGAAATGACGGATCTCTTCCCCTTTTTTCTATACAAAGGGGACCAGCTTCATGGTGGGGACTATAGGTTGTCTAGATGTGCTGGAAGCAGGTACTTATGGGTCCTGTACCTTGAGGTTTTCAATGTCCTGGGTCTACCCTCCAGCTATGTCAGAGGCTGACTGTTCTATCTGTGTCTGTGTCAGCTTTAGCCTCTCTACTTCTTGTTTCTGTATCTCTTCATCAAGCTTCTTTTTCTTTTCTTCTTCTTCATTTCTTATATATTCCTTTGCTTTTCTAGCTGCCTCTTGTGCAACTCTTCTTTTTGCTTCTTCTTCTCCCTATAACCACCTTGCAGCTTCTTGTGCTAGCCTTTGGGCTTCCTCATTTCTTCTTTTGGCTTCTTCCTCAGCTTTTGCTTGTTCATTTCCCTTCCCACCTTTGGTGGTGATCTTCTTCTTAAACCTTCTCCTCAACGCTGTTATGTTTGATGAACTTCGGAATATAGATTCTTCCCTATCCCAATGGTGGGTGTATTCAAAATGTATGTTGTTTTCTTTACAATGCTTAGCTCTTTATTGCAGGAGTCACTTCTATGGAAAGGCATCTTGCCAAAGTGAAACCTTTCCAACTCTTCTACAAATTCACCCACTTTCTTCACCTTGGTGAATCTGTAACTTCCTAACTTGAAGGGAAAAGGCGGATAAGCAGCCTTCTTATGCTCAGACAAGAAGCTCCCTATTCCATCCAAGAAGACTTGCCTCACAGCCTCCTTGTGAATGATGTAGTCAGTACCATATTTGGGCAGTAGGGAAGGAGCTCTTGACCCTCCAAACATCCTCAAGTAAAGGCCATCCTCAGTCAGATATTAGTCTGCATATTCTTCCATTACTTGCAGCACCTCCTCCGACATGTAATCACACTCTTTAAAGAAAATGAGCGTATACATTGGCATGATGAAGTGTTCACATACTTCTCGATAATGGCTGTGATACTTGTGTGCCCAGATTGGCTTATATGCAGAATAGATAGGCATTCTTTCCCTATCCCAGATGCACCTGAGGCTGGGGAAAGGCTGATTGCACAATATGCAATTGACAAGTATAGAGCTCATATAGAAGTCAGACCTTTTTTGGGATACTCCACCCAAGGCTGAGGCCAAGCAGGCATAGAGACTATTTGATACAATGCTGGCCCAGTTGAAAATTGTCCCCTGGGTTGCAACATAAAAAATGATGGGCATCCATTCCAATTTGAAGAACCTGCAATGGGCTCTCCCAAAAATCCTATTGAGAATTAAAGCTATGAACCTATATGGGGTTCCTAAGCTGGCCGTATCATAATCACCCGTCGGCCTATTCCTGAAATGTTTTCTAGGAAACATCATCTTTTTAAGAGTCTCAACCAGGTCCATTCTAACGTTGTTCAGCCAATCATCAGATAAAAATACTTGTGCTTCTGGTAGGTGGTAAGCCAGAGCTACATATCCTGGGGTATAGGCAGCATAGCCCTATTTTTCAACATTTTCTAGGATCATTGTAGTGACATCTGTCGAAGGAAGAATCCAACCGATTAATTCAGAGCATGGGAACAGCTCTGGTCTGGTGGTGATCTTAATCAGTGAAGATCTCTCTATGTTGGCATATATGGATTCTTCTTCCAGGCCCATATCCGGCACCTCTCGGCGTGTAATCATCCTGTAAATCTCTCCCCATTGGTACTCGAGCTCCACACCAGATATACACTTGGTGTCCTCATATATGTATTCAATTTTGGTGACAATTTCCACTTCTGGGTCCTCTTCGACAGCAGGGGCCTTCTTCTTCTGTTGTTTTGACATTTTGAATTCAGAGTCTTCCTGTTATATATACAATTTATCATCATCAAGATTTTTTCTCCTAAGTTGTAACTATTGAGACACAATGTGAAATGTTTAGTGACTTTGTCTATATTTAGCATGATGGAAAATAGTTATATGCAGTAAAATGTGCAAGATAACACTGCTTTCCAATACCAAACAATTCTAACAATAAAATCAAGCCGAAAAAATATCTACATTAATATGAAGAAAACTTCATCTTTCTGCGAGTGCCATGTTTATCACGCTGCAAATGAAAGACAGGATAAAAGAAAATACTCAAGCTGGGGGGTTAATAATCAATATCCACGCAATCTATGGCCAGCAACGAAATGTAGTAATATATTCCCTTCCCCCCTCTAGGGTTGAAAATAGACTGCGTGCGGAACGGCGCAGAGGAATGCTATTGTGGTTTGAGGGCACGGGTATCACAAAAAACAAAAGGGGAAGAGGGAAACTACTTCAAGTGCCACAGGAAGGCAATGAAAGCCTCCCCCTGCAAGAACATCATCATATCGGGCAGTTTGGTGTAGATAGCGAACGGTCGTCTGCACAAAACGCCCGAATCTCTAAGCGCAGGGTTGCATAATGATAGGGCGCGGAGTAAAAAAAAAACCTACGGGTGAAAACGCCCTCCCACGAACCATTATGATACAACATCCTCAATATATACATATGTAACTCACAGATCAAGGGGAAAACGACCACGACAAAAACCTAACCGTGGGAAAAAAAACAAAAACCAAAACGGAACGGGATAATGCGAGCCTACCTGGAACTTGCTGCGTAACCGGCGGGAAGAAAGGCGGTCAAGAAAATTTCCACAGTTGAGCCACCTAGATGCGGGTACCGACAACGGGGTCCTTTGCTATCTCGAGAGAACGACAGTGCGATAATGACATTTCACGACAAATAGAACGTCAACAGTCAAAAATCGAATAGAATAATAAAACATGTCTGCCCCATATATATATATACCAACGCAAGCGGAGGGTAAGATATCGGATGGCGGACAACTTTAGATCGAAGGTTGAAAGCATATTTATTTCCGCAACGGTGGCTAGTCAAATCATTACCCTTTCCGCGGGGATAACTGAGAGCCGATCGATAGTGCGTGTCGGAGCTTTAAACATCGTAGCGAAAGTGGAACGGGAGCCACAACGACAGATATATAAAGGATATTAAGGTCCACGATGGGCGAAAATGACAATCGAAGAAAAACCCACTAGACAACCGGAAGGATAATACTTTGGAAGCCACAACGACAGAAAAACAAGACTAAAGGAGAAGCAAAAACAACACCACAAGGATTTAAAAGTTAAAGCGAACATCGGAATATTTACAAATCGACCATCCACAACTGAGGGAACCAAAGTAACAACATGTTCCGACTTGAAACCAGAAAACATCCGATTGAGCCAAAACATCGGAGAAGAATACAAAGCCAGCATTGATCATTTCTAAAAGGAAAAAGAAGTGCATTTCGCAGCCGCAATGGGGGAAGCCTGAGACTTACGGGGCCGGCTAAAATAACAAAGCAGGAGCCGAAAATTCAAACAGGGATCGGAAGACTTAGCAATCTTCCCTCCACAACTGTGGAGACTGAAGTAACAAATCGTTCCGATGAAAAATGAAAGAACATCCAATTAAAACAAACGCATCGGGAAAAATAACGAAGGTGAAACTGAATACTCTTCCGCAACGGTGCGGCTGTAAGAAAATATTCTTCTGATTCGAACACTTGAAACTCATTCAAAGGAATAAAAAATCCAAAGCGGATCATTTCAGGTATTAGCAACAATCTTTCTTGAAGAGTCATTAAACCAAATCAAAGAAGAAAATCAAACTAATCTAAGCAAAAGGAGGGTCTCGAAATTTTTTGGAATTTTGGGAAAATGTTGCAGCTACAACACGCTCATCCCGTGAAAGGTGAGGAGGGACCTTCAATGTTTGGAAATATATAATGATATCCCTGTACCAAGGGTCCAAAGTTGAGATAAGGAAAATATGCTCATCAACAAACGTATCCTCATAAACTTCCTCCTCCTCCAAACTTGGAAAATCAGATATAAGCTCTGTAAAGACCAATGATTTCTTTGATTTCACCGAAACGAACTTGAGATCAAACTCTTGAAAAATGACAATCCATTTGTTATATTTTCCCCCAATCATCCTTCTAGTGAGGATGAACTGAAATGGATTGATATGATCTATGACCAAGGTTTGGCGAAGGAGAATGTAGTGTCTCAAATGATGAACCGCATGAACAATGGCCAATTCTAGCTTCTCCACATGGGAATAGCAAAGTTTTGAATCAAATAAAATATGACATGCTCATGGAGCTCCTAATCCTCCTGAACCAAAACCATACCAACCGTGTCCATGGAAACGGCCACATAAATCAAGAAATGATGGCTATAGTCGGGTGGAATGAGCACGGGGGCTGTTGCTAAATCAAAGGACTCTTGGGCTTGCTCATCCAAGTAAAAAGGGGCGTCCTTCTTCAAAAGACGCATAATGCCTTTAGTCAAATTGGAAAAATCAACTACGAATCTCCGCAAGAAGTTCTCCATGCCTTGGAAACTCTAAAGGTGTCTAATATTACGCGGGGGAGACAATTGGAGTATTGCCTCAACCTTTAAGGGATCGAATCTTATACCCTCCTTGGATACAATGAATCTTAGCAAGCGACCAACAGTCATGCAAAATATGTAGTTATGAGGATTTAAACGAACCTAGTAATGACAACATATTTCCAACACTCATCTCAAATGATATGGATGACACTCTCTCAAACAAGAGTGAGCAGCGAGATCATCCAAATATACTTTGATAATCATTTTTAGATTGTGACAAATTAAGGTCATGGCCCGCTGAAATGTAGCTCCATCGCTTTTAAGGCCGAAAGGCATCTTCCGATATGCAAAAGTACCCCAAGGACAAATAAATGCAGTATTATGTTGATCCTCGGGCTTAATATGAATCTGATTATATCTAGAAAAACTTTCCATAAACGAAAATACCTCACTCCCAGCACACCCATCCAAAATCTGAGCAATAAATGGTGTGGGAAAATTATCCTTAGGACATGCACGATTTAGGTCACGGAAACCAATGCATATATGGATCGATCCTTTCTTCTTATCTGCAGGAAAGGTATATGAAACTGAATTCATCAAGGGAACAGGATAGATAAAACCAGCTTTCAATATTTTCTCTATCTCATCCTTAATTGTGGGTACTTTTCTAGGATTCACCACACACAAACATTGTCGAATCGGTTTTGCATCCAGATACATTTTGATCTCATGTTCGACAATACGAGGGTCAATACCTGGGATTTGTTCATATGACCAAGCGAAAATGTCATGAAACGCTTTAAACAACTTGGTATACTGCTTGATCTCATCGGGGGAACAACCCACCCCAATGTAGACATTCTCAATTTTGCCAAGATCACGATAAATATTGATAGGAATGGTTGGTGATAAATTATCCATGTTTGCATCAACCATCTGACCAGGAGAGCTTAATGGAACCATGGGGTTACCAATATTCTCAGTAAGAATCTCCCTAAAGTCATCACACTACATACAATCGAACTAAGGAAGAAAATATGATCAATGATGCAACTCTTCCCAAGGCTGCTGAACCCCAGACATGGCCTCAAGAATAGCTTCATCCGATGGAAAAACATCATCGAGGAAATCATGCGAGTGAGATGACTCTACTGCCCATGCAAGAAGCACATACAGGTCCTCCTCCTCTATCCGTGAAGAGGAAGGACTAGGCTTTGCAACCTGATCAATATTTTCTTGATACGCCACCATTGTTGCAGGCAACGGCACGTCCGTCTCAATGGGCACACTCGAAGTAATCACGGAAGGAAGAATCCAAGGACCTTCCATATGGGTAGTGTGAAAAGACACTGGATTCAATGAGGATGAAGCCCCACCAAAACTAGACCCAATCATAAGAACAGGCGCAGGAAAATTAAAGGTTCCCATAATAGAAGGATACATCCCTATGCCCACACTCCCAGTTGCCGACTGAGAATGATCAATAATCGGGATAGAAGCTCTCGATGATGCCATTAAAGGAAATTTGGGGTCTAAAATGGGCCTTATAATAAAATGCGACAATAATAAATTTTGTGAGTTGGAATTCAGGAACCAATAGAATTTCAATAAAATGAGCCAACCATAATGGTTGAATTGACATATTTGTCATAAAAGAAAACTACTTTTTTTTTGTTTGTATTTTTGACATATCTCCCTATGTTTCTACTCAAATTTTGAGCAGGAGAGCTTGTTGGATGCAGAATTTAATTCCGCATCCAACGAGTACCCATTATTCATACTCTTGATGGACCCCACTACCCCAAAAATAAGAAATACCTGAAAAAATGTGATGATGACATCATCATTATGTTTTTTCAGGTATTTCTTATTTTTGGGGTAGCGGGGTCTGTCAAAATTATGCAGTGTGGGTAATCATTAGATGCGGAATTAAATTCCACATCCAATGATCTCTCCCACTCGGAATTGGAGTAAACCCACAGGGAGATATGTCGAAAATACGAACAAAAAAAGTAGTTTTTTTCATTCTTTCTCCAAAATTAATAACTATTATTTTATTATTTTCCTTAGGAGGCCCATTTTACACCTCAAATTTCCTCTAATTATTGACACTTGGATTAAGGAATGACTTATGATAAATCATAACAATCTTCCCATTAAACGAAAAACATATCACTCGAAAGAGGGAAGAAGCTATGGCTTGCATACTATACATCCAATTCCTACCTAGTAAAATATTGTAGTCAAGGGGCACATCAACCACCTCAACCTCGATCGCGACGGTTTTCCCTATGAATTAGATCTCTAGAGAAGGAATAATCCCATGCGGCCAAAACGATATACCATCGAAAGCTGTCAACATAGTAGCGGATTGAGACAACTTGGGAGAACCCAAACCCTGCCAACATGACAATGACATCACGGAAGCAACAACTCCTTCATCAATGATAGTACGCTTGATGGTGTTTTTAAGACACTCTACATGAATCAAAGGAGACACATAGTAAGGCAAGCGAGGCTGTACTCCCATGGTTTCAAATTTGATGATAGTAGAAGAGTTATTGTCATTAACCCCAAGAGAAGACAACAAGTCTTTCCTCTGCGGAGGACAAGTCTGAAGCACTTCTAACACGGACATCGCACAATGAGTCTGGCCCAAACCCTTGACAACTGAATAGTTCTGGGTGGCTCGGCCATTAGGATTGTGCCCCAAATGCTTTAAGACTCCCTTAGGACTGCGAGGTGGAGCTTCAGGTTTATCCATAGGATTTTTTATTCACAAAGGGCTCTTGGGTGGGGAAGGTTCTTTCCCAAGGTCTGGTTGTGGAGAACCATAGTCTTTCATATGAGTGACAACCTTAGCATAACTCATCATGTTGATGCATCCATTACCACTAGCGGCTTTCGATGGGTTTCGATTTCCACCCGATGCACAACCAGGATCAATGGTCCTCGAGCTCATATTTTTATTGTTGGGTAAAGGATTATTTAACACAGTTGGGCCATGTGCTATGAACCTCGAGGCATCCTCCATACGAGAGCATAAGTGAGTGAGATGGTCGTCCTTACACAATTTGCAAGGAAAATTCACCTTACGTTTAGACTGCTTCTCCCCCCCAGCATTAGTGTTCTTGTCATTATTATTAGCATTTTCGTTCTTTTTCCCATCGTTACGATTATTTTTTCCTTTTTTATTATTCCTTCTAGGATGCTGGTTTCCTTTTAGGTTCGACGATTTTACGGAAAGCACATTCACCGATTGGGTAAGTCGAGATGAATTTGTAGCTTGTCCCAACGTATACTGGTTAATTGACAATTGCCTCACTTGTTTCACAACCGATTCCACAGGTTTGGTACTTGTACAACCCACAATACCATCGGCATGTAGCCCAGGCTTAAACATGGGATCAAAATTTGACCTAGGAGCATTAGGTATAATCTCCTAGAAAATTCCAGATTGAGCATAGATCAAATCCAACTCTTATGCCCTAAAAATAGTTTGTTCTTGGTTTTGAACTCCAAATGTAGAAACATCCTTCGCTATGTAAGGTAATAAGGATTTGAGGAACCACTCAAGAAGAAAATCTGGTGGTATAAAATCTTTGATTAATCATTTTCGTCTATGCCACTCTTGAATATGATCCAAAATGTGTGTGGCTTTATCTTGCTGGAAAGTCGACAAGAGTTCGGTACTGACATCGTAACGTATGGGTAGCTGGAAATGATTAAGGAAAGTCAGCGCAAGATCATCAAATGTTGTATAATCCCCCCCCAGTAACTCTATATACCATTTTGTCATAGGACCCATTAGGGCACGTTGAAATAGCCTCAAACGAATGGAATATTCGTGTAAATAATTGGAATACAACCAAAGGTGGAAGGTGGTGACATGCTCACCAGGATATTTACCAACCTTGCCTTTGAATTTGGGAATGTCTGAAGGAAGCTTACTAGGGCTAGCCAGCCATCCTGGGTTATGAAACACAGGATTGTTCATCAATCTCGACAAGTTAGGTAAGTTCAAATTTGCAAGGAAAGGGAGCCTAGGTTGAGCCGGTCGATTCCACGCTCCCTAGTAGTTTTGATTTTTGTAAGGTTTATTGCTATAAATACCATGGCCTTGGCCATAATAACCTCCTCCCATTTGACCCATGTAGGGTTGCATGGAAGTATTATGATGTAGGGTGCCTTGATTATGAGGTGCTACAAAGCCATAATTGGAAGAGTAAGCGGGTTGTTGATACTCGTACCTATACAGTTGATAGTTTTGTCCATAGTGCGGTCTATAAGGATGTCCATGAGAACCTCCATAAGGTGTTCCATGGGATTTACCATGAGAATGTCCATAGTTAGAGGTATGGGAATCTCCATAAGTTGGAACATGAGATGATCCAGAAATAGGTACATGAAATACTGACACAACAGGAGGTATTTGACTCTGAGATACTATTGTGTGAGCAGTCATGGAACCAACATGGCTAGTAGCAACATTCCCGCCTGAAGGCCCACATGAATTAGGTGGAGGATGTGACATTAAAAATTCATTCAAAGGAACACAGAAGGGACATGTGAAGGAATGTAAATGGTGTTCCCAATGTTCACTCGTCTTGGTTCTGGTATCTTAATAGGATTGCAAACACTAGGTCTACGATGAGCATGTGAAGTTTCCTCCACCATAGGGATGGAGGGTGTAATGTGACTAGTGCCCCCAAATATCTTCGCATGGAAATGGATGGGAGTGCCCCTAAGCGTAGTGCTAGGATCAACTTCCGACTTAGCATGATGTGCCAGATCGGGTGTAGGGTTATCAAACATGTTATGTCTATCATGACTAGTGCTTACGGGGTCATGGTGAGTATCGTCATGTGGAAAACAATACCAGTGACCTATGAATGAGGGACTATAAACAGATCATGAAGGTTGTTCATGTGAAGCATCATATGTTCTAATAGCGTCTTGTTCCCCAACCTCATGAGGTGGAGAAGAAATCTATGGAATCTCATCCTCATGATCTCCCATGGTGTTTGAATCAAAGTGAGAAGTAGTCCGCCTAGAATGTCTAATTCTCTCTCCCAACGGAGGAGGAGACGTGGAAGGAAGAATTCCTACTAAATGATGAGAGTGACGGGTTGTCATGCCTGAATCCATAATGACTCAACAAATTAAAAGTCTTGATCTAATTACACAAACCCTAGGAAAACTAGCATGCACAGAGCATACACCTATAGAATGTAAAACCAAATCACAAGCAAACAAGGGTAGGGTATGTGAGCTCCCAAACGAAGTAGGTATGTCTCACCTAGGAGAGGCTTTAGACTCCCATACACAACAAGTGGAGGTTCGTAACCAATTATAGTGGTCCTCAGTTTCAACACATATAACAACTGTGCTGTCCGACCCCTACGTGGCTAGGACACCTGCAGAATAACCTCTACAAATACCCCCTCAATATCCTAGGTAAGGAAACTAAGGCCACCTTGATATAATCAATGCTCAGGTGGACAGTCACAGGTGGGATTGACCGTATGGGAAGGGTAGAAAATCCCGAAACTTTCAAAAGAGCCCCCAAATACGAATACAATCTTGGAAATATCTTTGGTGCTACTCATTTACAATGAGGGATCATCCCAATCATAACCGTTCACACTGCCTCGGCTTAACTCTCTTGTAAGAGGAGGATCCTGAGAAACACTAATTATATAAAGGATTTCACACTCTCACCTGGACATACACCTAATTGTTTTGTTCAGTGGTCTTGGAGAATTGACTCAGAATGAACTATTCCAAGACCCTAAAACCTAGTCTTGTTGGTGCATCCTAAAAAATAAAAGAGTGTAATTCATTTTATTATGCGTTGATTTTAATTTGCTTTATTACTCAAAGGGTAAATGGTCGTGCAACTAATGATGTTATGACACAACAAGAAGTAAAATGCACACCTAACAATCAATGCAAATGCACTGTGTTGAATGAAAAATAGGGTATGCTACTACGTGAAGTAAAAATTTATTCCTTCAAATGTATATGCAATCATTACCTATATGAAAATATAACTAATATTCACCAAGAAAAGCTAATGCAAGTACCATGCTAATGCAAAATGCAAATAATGCATAACAATGGAAAAAAGCAAAATGTTTTTGTAATTTTGAGTTAAATGAGATAACAAGAAAAAGTATGACTCTACAACCCTAAGAATCTGCAAGCACTCACAAACAATGGCCAAGAAAAGCACCAAGGTAAAAGAGACCTAATGCACTAATCCCAAAACAAAAAATAGAAAATGAAATGACAAGAACATTCTTCAAAAATCAAATCAAAAAGTCCCTGGTTAGAAACAGAGGGGAGAGACAGACTCCAGAAGCATCAAAGAAGACTCATCAATCATCCAAACTCACCCAACAACACTTAATCTTCCCAAAAAAAAAATCATGGCATACACGGCTGTTCTCAGTGAACTTGCGTACATATGTGACTATTCTTGGAAAACCTGCATGTACACGCGACTGTGAAAGGAAACCTGGTGTACAGGAAGAAAAAGATAGAAAAATAAGGTAAATGGACAAACTGAGACAAAACTTACTTCTCCAGAATACCACTAGGTAATCATCCCCCTAGACCCGACACAGAAACAGAGAAATTAGAGCAATAGAAGCACATTTAATGTCGAAAATCCCCAAAGAAAAACAACTAGGAACCTCCCTAGTGGAGTGACCAATTCCATTATGGAGAAAACTTCCAATGGCTTGGGGTATACCACAACAAATAGAGAAACCGCGTAAATCAATCCCCTCCCAATATGGAAGAGAAATACAAAATCTAACACTGATGGTTGTGGTAGATCCCCATTGAGCTTTTTCCAATCTCGTTTTCTTTAGCAATTTACTCTCAACAATAGTAAACAAGGAAAGCATGCTATATGATATAGTGTTAGGCCTATTCTAGCATATATAATCAATGATACATAAGCAATTAAAAACATCCATGGATTCAATATTCATTTAAATGCATATCATTGGACAGGAAAAGATATTTCTATTAAATAAATCAAAGATTACATAACTAACAACCTCTGTCGGTACCTCTGCAAACTGGAGAAACCGAGTAATCCACCTGGGCCTCCACCACCTCAATCCTCCATATCTCGATAGCAATCTCACAAGCAAAGGCAAGCTTGGGAAGAACACAAAGTGCTCCAACGGACAAAGGGATGCAGACTCAAGTACACGCAAGCTATGGAAACAATGGACTATATTTTTCTTTCTCTTCAATTCCTCCTCTTCAATGTATCCAAAGGGTTCCTTATATAGTTCTTCAATGGGGTAATGGAAGGTAAAATCCAACCAATCTCAAGGCATATGGAAGGATAAGAGACAAGTGACTCAGATCCACATCAAGGAAAACTCCAAAAATATTTGGCCTTTTGCACATATCCCGATGTACGCGGGTTTAAGGTTAATATCAATGTATATGCACGAGAAAGGGATTAAAATTCATGTACAACAAATAATGGGTGTTTTTATGGATGATATTGGAAACATCAAAGGTATAAAAATAGTCCATGGGATCCAAAGAGTCTGTAGAGGGACAGGGAAGGCCATAAAGGTGTGATCAAGAATGTGTGGTAAAATCAGCTGTAACAATTGTGATGTATAAGATATTGCCATACATTAGGAGAAAACAACACACATTGAGGTAATTTTTTCAACATGTTAGTTTTTAAAACATGTTAGTTAATTAATGCTACACAACCTAATATTTATAATTTTCTAAAATGCAGGTTGTAGATCCCTAACAGGGATCAATCATTTCTTCTAGTGACTTGGGGGAAGAGTTTCCCACTGAGAATTCCCAGGATAACGCATAGTCTCATGCACCAGAACCCTGTGATGTACAAGATGTTTCATATATTCGATGGTAACAACTCACACCGAGGTAACAATTTCAACATATAATTTTGTAATACATGTTAGTTAATTAATGCTACACGACCTAATATTTACAATTTTCTAAATTGTAGGTTGTAGATCCCCCACAAGGATTAGTATTTACTACGAATTATCAAGACTTTTCCATTAGGATGCTTAGGCTAGTGCAGAGGCCATGCACAAAAACCATGTGTGGTACAAGATGTTCTCATATATTCAATGACAACAACTCACACTGAGGTAACTATTTCAACATGTCTTTTTTTTAATAGATGTTAGTTTTTTATCACATGTTTATTAATTAATGCTAACGAACTAATATTTACAATTGTATAAAATGGATGTTGTAGATCGTCCATAGTTCGTAATCATTTCTTCTATTGATGTGGGGAAATAATTTTGTAATGTGTCCGAAAATTAAAAATAATTTCTTTTTATTAGGCTAGTAAAACCTACCGATGCGGAACATTATTGAACTCGTAGATTATCACGTACACTGAATGTACCACTATTTGGTCGTAATCTCCTTTTACATTCTATCATCTTAATTTTAGTTAGGAATATTATTGTATTTCATTTATGATGTCATAATGTTGTTTAATACATTATTCTTATGGTTATACATTATTGTGTATGTGTCGTTACTTGATTATATGCTTCATTCATTTCTACATAGTCTTACTTGTTATTTATATGGTTCTAACTTAAATTTGTTTATGGAACTAAAATGGGTGGAGTGGCAGGACTAGTTCTTCCATGTAACTATCTGAGAGGTAAAACTTCTACTTTTCTAGCGGGCTTACTTAGTTGAGTTTGAACTAAGGCACTCTTTACTTTGTTTACGTGCAGGTGTATTTACACTCAGAGCTTAGTCACACCCACTGATCGTTATTATTGTTTCATACATACTTGGTTTAGTGACAAGGTAATTACCTCGCTTATTCTCTACCAAACCTAGACTTCTTACCTAAGTGATGTTTATTATTCATTATGAATTACTAATCAATTGTTCATATGTGAAGCTAGGTGTATTTCATATTTATTGTATTAAAAGTATTAATGCGTCTTTTATTTATTCTTGGTAGGTTATAAAATTTGGTTAAAAGACCAAACCTTGGTTTTATAAAACAAACAACATACCATGGCATAATTATTATGACATGGTCTTATGCATATGCCCAAAGGGAAATGATAAGAAAGGGTTTAAAGGCTTAGCGCCTAATGTACATAGGGCATATAATGCCTATACCCTGCATTAAACTATGGGATAGCGAAATATATGATATGGTTCAAAACATTATATATTGTGTTTTTAACACTATGCAATGGGAAAGGTGGTGACAACATTTTGTAATGTCCCCAAAAATCGAAAATAAAATAAATAAATTATAGGCCAGTAAAAAATACCTAGATGGAACATTATGCACATGCGGAACTATATTGTACCCTTCATGTACCACTATTTATTTGTAAGTTGTTCTTACATTTTGTCTTTTACTCTCAATCATTATTTTTAATGTATTTTAATTACGATGTCGTACTGTTGTTTACTACTTAGTATTATGTTTATACTTTTGTCGCTTATGTGTCGTCACTGGATTAAATTCTTCTTCCTTTTTACATAGTCACACTTATTAGTTATAAAGTTCTAACTTAACTTTTTTTCTGGAAACAAAGTGGGTGGAGTGGCGGGACTCATTCTCCCATGATAGTTTGAGAGGTAAAGGTGTTTACTTGTTCGCATGATTACTTAGTTCTGTGAACTAAGGCACCTATTTTACTTCATATGTAGTTCATACTTTATGATGAAGTCTTGTTTAAAGAGTACTGGAAGTATTGATCCTAAAGAACATATTGTTGGTTGATTTTGGTTCCTTTTCGACTCAGAATTATAACCAGGTAAAATACTATTCTCGTCAATTTAGCTATCACTGCTAAATTTCATGTACATTACTTATGCTTCATTATGGTTTTGTAATTCATCATTTTACATCTTAGTATAATTTCATCCTATGGTTATTTTATAAAATCTTATTAAAAATTCTTCTGTTTTCTATTTGTAGGTTATTGTCTTCGCTTAAAGACAAACCTTTGATCTTTATGAGGGTTAATTGTTTAACATGACATATTCCATATGCCATGTTCACTAAGCATTAAGCTTAGGACAACCTTATTATGTTTAAGGCTTTAAGAATATGGTTCACATGTTATGTTTAATATATACCTTGTGGCTTGACTTATGGCTAGCGCAGACCAAGCTTGGACTATGCACTAAACCTTAACATTGCAATGTATTAAACCTTGTAATATTACATTATGACAAAATTTGGGGTGGCGACATAAAATATGGTTTTGACCATATACAACAGGGTTTAATGATTGCATGGAAATGGAGACCAATACTAATTTGACGTTACCAAACTATAGAATAGTGGGATTTGGTTATGGTGGTGGAAACTAGTTGGTGCCATTAATGCAGCATGGTTTTTGTGGAAACCCTCACTTAGGCTTGGCTCACGATGGTTTGGTCATTTCACTGTCATTTGGGGTTTGTTCTTCTCACCATAGGGGTTATTAAGGCAACCCTCAGACCTAGAAGGTGAGATGTGCTTTGGAATTTTCACGCCTGCTAATTCGTGTTGCTTTGATGCTTGATCATTTCCATACTTCTAACTCATGTTTTCATTGGTTGGTTGTAGGTGTCGAACTGTGGTGATGAGCGGTGTGGCTCCAGCTCTGTTGGGGTTTTGACTATGAGAGAAATGGAAGGTAAGACTTTCCAACAAGCTTGCGCTTGTTGTCCCTCAGCCTATCTGCGTTGTGTTTCGTTGTTTGATGTTCGGGTTCTCTGTGGGGTTTGAATTCACATTCAGGCTTTGTACTGTTAAATTTTCATATGCTTAGCTAAGACATCAGTATTTCATTTCATTTTCATGACAAAAGCATATAAATAGGATCACTGAAAGATAGACAAGCACAACCATAAAAAGGAACACAAATATTTATCTTGGGAAAACCTTAAAGGGAAAAACCCAGCAAAAGCTTCCTCAATATAGATGCCCCAAAAAGATAAAATATAAAACCAGCAAGGAGATCAAAGCCTGATCCTCCTCCTTCTCCAGCTACTTCTCTTCTCCACTAATGCGCTACATAAGTGAGAGTGTGTGTGTCTCAAATGAGGAGCACTACACCTCTATTTATATTCATCCATTCACTTAAGTTAACTCATTTGACATGTAGGCTCGAGTTAAATCATGTATGCTCAAGTTACACATGTAGGCTCAAGTAACCACACTGGGGTGCTAATGACCCACCTTTACAATTAGAGGGGACTAACTCATGACTCTTATTAGTTCTTTCGATTAGGAGCATCGGGGTACAATGTAATACAAGTGGTTCTCCCGGTAGGACCATCGGGGACCACAAAAAGATACATATAGAATATTCTTCGAAGTTACAATATTTCAGCACCCCCCCTTAATGAGAAGGGTATTCTACAGCAACATCAACAACAACAAGAGTAGAGATAGGGGACATCATCAACATCGGCAGGGTAACACATCTATAAATCATTGGAAGCTTTTCAACATCATGTGGTCTTCATCTTCAATCTTCAGTCTTCATCATCAGCAACATCTTCAGTCTTTGATCAGCAACATCTTCAACATTTTGATCTTTCAATTAGCAACGACATCTTCAGCACTTGGACCTTTAGATCAGCAACATATTCAGCACTTTGACTATTCAATCAGCAACAACATCTTCAGCATTTTGACCTTTCGATCAGCAACATCTTCAGCACTTTGACTTTTCGATCAGAAACAACATCTTTAGCATTTTGTCCTTTCGATCAGCAACATCTTCAACATTTTGACTTTTCGATCAGTAACAACATTTTCAGCACCTTGACCTTTCGATCAACAGCACCATCTTCAGTACTTTGATCTCTAATATCATCATCAACACTTTTCCCTTTCGATCAGCAGCAACATCATCATCATCATATTCTGATCTGTCGATCATAATCATCATCACATTCTGATCTTTCGATCAGAAACATCATCATCATACTCTGATATTTCGATCAGAAACATCATCATCATACTCTGATATTTTGATCAGAAACATCATCAACATACTCTGATCTTTTGATCAGAAACATCATAATCATAGTGCGTCATCATCATACTCTGATCTTTAGATCAGTACGTCATCATCATCATACTCTGATCTTTCGATCAGTACATCATCATCATAATCTGATCTTTCGATCAGTACGTCATCATACTCTGATCTTTCGATCAGTACATCATCATCATCATACTCTGATATTTTGATCAGTATGGCATCATCATCATTAGCAACAACCTGCAATCCACAAATCAGAGACAAAAAGTATTTGGATCATTTTTGGACTTAAAGTCCAGGGATGATACAATCCCACCACATTCTTGATAACCGAAGTTACCAGATTGATTACGGGAGAATCAGTCCCTATCACTTTAGGACTAAGTCCAAGGATGATGCAATCCTACCACATTCTCGAGGATCGAAGCCATCAGATTGATTACGGAAGAATCAGTCCCTATCACATTAGGAATATGTCCAAGGACGATGCAATCCTACCACTTTCTCAAGGATTGAAGCCACCGGATTGATTACGGGAGAATCAGTCCCTATCACTTTAGGACTATGTCCAAGGATGATGCAATCCTACCAGATTTTCAAGGACCGAAGCCACCGGATTGATTACGGGAGAATCAGTCCCTATCACTTTAGGACTATGTCCAAGGATGATGCAATCCTACCACATTCTCGAGGACTAAAGCCATTGGATTGATTACGGGAGAATCAGTCCCTATAACTTTAGGATGATGTCCAAGGATGATGCAATCCTACCACATTCTCGAGGACCAAGGTCACCAGATCTATTATGGACAGATGTCCCGGGATGATACAATCCCTCTTCATTCTCGAATACCGAGGTCTCTGAATCACTTTAGGGCAAGTTCCCAGGGATGATACAATCCCACCACGTTCTTGAGGATTGAGATCATTGGATCTATTATGGACAGATGTCCCAGGATGATACAATCCCTCTTCATTCTCGAGAACTGATCTCTCTGGATAACTTTAGGGAAAATTCCCAGGGATGATACAATCCCATTGCAATATCACTACTCCCCCTTTCGAGGAAGGCCTTTCCGAACAACACCAAGCTTGTCTTCAAAGTGTTCGAACTCTACTTGAGGCAGAGGCTTCGTCAGTACATCATCATCCAAACCATCATCATCTACATCTTCAGTATCTGAATACTGATCTATCACCATTTGTATCTCTAGTATGTGAATACTAAAAGCATCATCATCTATATCTTCAGTATGGGAATACCGAAATCATCATCATCTATATCTTCAGGATGGGAATATTGAAACATCATCATCTCTATATTTAGTATAGAAATACTAAATCACCATCATCTGCATCTATAGTATCATCATCTGCATCTTATCTTGTATGTAGAAATACCGAATTTCTACGTGTTACGTCGGAACACGGGGTTCTTTGTCATCACAACTATGGTTATCACATAGAATCATTGTATGTCCATATTCAGGTCAAAGGGACCTGATATCAGGTTCTGAAGCCATATGGATTCACAACTTAGTACAGCAATATGCTATGTATTCTACTTCAACCGTGCTAAGAGGAACACTGGATTGTTTCCTACTAAACCATGAACTCATAGCAGACCTCAAACAAAAGCATATACCTGATTTGCTTTTCCTGTCTGAGATACTTCCAGCCCAATTTGCATCTGTGTAGCTATACAATATATACTCATGGCTACCATCATAGTATACTCATGGGTGTGGCCATGACTTTGCATTCCAACATATTGAATCTCTTCAATATCTCTACCACATACTTTCCCTGGTTGAGAAAGATTCCTTCTAAAATTTTCCATACTTCTAGACCTAGGAAATAATGCATTAACCCAAGGTCTTTCATCTCAAATTCTTCTGCTAGTTTCTTCTTGCTTTCCATGATATGTTTCTCATTCCCTGTCAAGAATAAGTCATCCACATATAGTAATAGAATGACAGGTACATATTCTACAACCTTGTAGGAAAGGTTAGGATCGAATTTACTCTTGGCAAAGCCCATGCTCATCAGGAAACTATCTATTCTTCCATACCAAGCTCTAGGAGCTTGCTTCAGGCCATATAGGGCCTTCTTCAACTTAAAATACTCATGACTATTCGATGTAAAACTCTTCCTCAATCATACCATTAAGGAAGGCTTGTCTTTACTTCATCATGGAAGAAACTACCATGATAGTTTTGAAGGAAGTGTACCTTGCTTCCTGAAGTAAGTGTCTCTTCATAATTAATTCCCTCTTTCTGATAGAAACCTCTAGCTACAACTTTGCATTACTTCTATCAGCAACATATATTATCTTGCAAATCCATTTGGAATATACCACATTCTTGCTTTCTGGTTTGAGTTTGTCTTCTCAGGTCATCAACATATCCTAGTCTTTTGCATTCAACCTTGAAGGTTGGAACCCACTTTACTCTTGGTAAAGTCTCAATCCATCACAAAGATATCCATCATGTCGAACCATGTCGAACTCAGATATAATTTTCTGTAGTCACTCCCCCTGAAGTGGAGTATCATCTTCCCTCTTCATTCTGTACAGGTGGTTCTATGCTTGATATATACTGGTCAATAGAGTATGTCATGTCATAGTCTATTCTTTCTGGGGAGAATCACGAACCTTGCTTTGTACACTTGTTCCATCATATCGTATACATCATTCCTCATGATCAACTATTATTCTTTGATCATAGATTCTTTCATAGCATTGTTGCACCGAGAGGCACATTCTACAGCCCGGTATGAGGTAGAAGTGTAATTCCATGCTCAACGTGGAGATGACATGTGTCACATAAAAAAGTCGGCTTATATATCTATATATATATATACAAGTCGGCTTAATAATTAATAATATTAGGTGTGTGTGTGTGTATATATATATATATATATATATATATATATATTTTTGTAAGTAAATAAAAACACCTATACACACTTCAAAACAATACGTACAAGCTGGAGTGCAAAACCCTTTTTTGGAGTGCAATTGTTGAAGCAAGGTTTGCACCTCGAAATATTTGATTCCTTTTGGCGCATGATAGAGCTAGGTAAATCTGGATCTAAGCTGGTTTTCTTCATCTTGAGTTATCTCTTGTACCCATGGTGGTCTTCATCCTTCAAAGTAGATCTACCACTCTCTGAAGCTCTTTCTTCCGTCATGGTGTCTCTGACCCTGGGAGATTAAGATTCATGTTTATTGGAGTGAATCTTGAATTGTCATCACTTGTTCTTCGGAACAAGTCTCATCCTTCTTTTCTTGTAGGAGGTTGTACATGACCTTTCCTACATTTCAAATGCACCAGTTGCATGGTTAGAACTATTTCATAAAACATATCCATAACATCAAATTATTATGCATCATGTAACTGTTTAGTCAATACAACATTCATCCATATCTCACATAAACTTTCTAGATGCCTTCCATCTCCACCATGACATTATTGAGATTGTGCACTAATCCAATATGTTAGCAAAGAGGTTTGATAAGTAGAAATGGAGAGTTGTATAGCACCATGAGCTACTTACCCATCACATGCATATTAGTAGTATACAGTCATTAATGTAAACAATCTATCGTGCATAACACATCAACTGAATATAATCAAATGTATAACAAAAAAATATCATGAAATGACAATTGAATACTTATATTTTATTTGTTTTGTGGGTAGAATCCATCTTGATCATTATGCTTTATCATCTTCTTCAGTCATGAAATCATCATTTCTTATCCAAATGACAAGAATTGAGTTCTTCATATTCCTCATCGCTTGAGGGATATTGTTTGAATGGTGAGAGCTTGATCTTCAATTGCTCCCATCTTCTTCTTCTCTTCTTATGAGTCGAGCTGAAATCAATTACTTCCTTCTAGCATACATTCTTTGCATGAATCCCATGATCATGGGAGGCCATTCAAGGTGGCTATCACAACTTCTGCAATCTCCACTTTTTCTTGTACTACTTCAAGTTGTTCTGCATTCTGGATCTTCACATTCTTCAACTGTTTTCTCAAAGCCATCTTCTGATTTAAGTTCTTATCTTCAAATAGATTGATCAAGGAATCAAACATCTTCGGTGTCTTTAGGGAATACAATTGTGGTACAAAGTGATCCGTGATTGAATCAACAATGATCTTCTTGGCCTTGATCAAGTTCTTCTTGTGTAAGGCTTTGAGCCTCATCTCCGTATGGAACTGGAACCTCTCTACTTATGTAGGTTTCCAATTCATTTTATTTAGAGAGATCATATACTTCCATGCTTGAAATTTGTCAACTTTACCAAGATTATAATCAAGCTGCTATGATAGATCACTTTCAAATGAGAACCTCAAATGCAAATAGCAAAAGATTAGATCTTACCGATTTGAGGTGTCCGTCCTGCTTCTAGAGCTAGCTGATTTAAGGTTTGTCAGAGAAACCCTAATTTTAAAAACTTGGAATATTTAATATCTGATTGGATAGAAATATAGATATCTTCAAATGGAGCTGTCTAATCTACTCCTTTTCTGAAAATAGTGGAGGGAAGCTACCGGAACAGGAAGCCCTAGTTTTCCAATTTGTTTTGCATAAATGCCTGTCACTGTTTCTGTGATATCTCTGTAATTACAGATCCTATGTATCTGAAATCGTGCACTGAGGTAACCTTGCATTTCCCTGATCCAACATAATAGGTTTCATCAGAATTGGTTTCACCAATTGGGATTTGTGATCCTTTTCCCACAGTGACCTGTTACAGGACTGTTCAGACCAACGAAGTTGTACAGACTGCCATGCGTCATTGTTTCATCTTCTGGTTCTGAAATTTGGACCACAGAAAGTAAAGTCCATGATATTTTTGGAAAATCTTTAGGAATTCAATTTGGAACTTTGTAACCCAAGCTATAGCAATGTTCCCCAGGTGTCCTGTTTAGGGATGATTTCTGGACAAGGATAGAACCCTAAATTGGAGGGATCATATCTCCCAAAATATAGCACCTATGAGTCTGAATTTTGGACACAGTGTACATCTGGATTTTATATACTTCCTCTGCAAGCTGTAGCTCCTGAACCATTTCCAATATTGGGATATAGCGAATGTACCAAAACTTATCAGTTTTAGTATTTAGGGTTTTTCTAGCTCGGGGTCAAACTAGGGTTTGACTTTCTTGGAGTTTCACCCAACCAAAAAACTTGATCCAGGTATTTAAAATTTGATTTTGATGAGGAGATAAATCCTATGCTGGCCTCACTCAAAAATTCTTCTTCTGGAAGAAGCCCTAATTTCCCGCACCGAAAACTGAAAACGCTTGGAATTCTGGTTCGACAGAAAGATGCGCCCTTCAATGGAGAGTCAACCTAGCATTCTTTTGCTGATCAATTGTGGAGAGAGAACCAAAAAGTAGGAATCCCTAGATTTTGTAGCTGCACAATTTCTTCTTTTCACGGTGGCTCTGATACCATGTTAACTTTTCAGATGCTTAGCTAAGACATCAATATTTCATTTCGTTTTCATGACAAAAGCATATAAACAAGATTACTGAAATATAGACAAGCACAACCATAAAAAGGAACACAAATATTTATCCTGGGAAAAACCCAGCAAAATATTCCTCAATATAGATGCCCCAAAAAGATAAAAGATAAAACCAGCAAGGAGATCAAAGCCTGATCCTCCTCCTTCTCCAGCTACTTCTCTTCTCCACTAATGTGCTACACAAGTGAGAGTGTGTGTGTCTCAAATGAGGAGCACTACACCTCTATTTATATTCATCCATTCACTTAAGTTAACTCATTTGACAAGTAGGATCGAGTTAAATCATGTAGGCTCGAGTTACATATGTAGGCTCAAGTAACCACACTGGGGTGCTAATGACCCACCTTTACAATTAGAGGGGACTACCTCATGACTCTTATTAGTTCTTCCGATTAGGAGCATCGGCGTACAATGTAATACAAGTGGTTCTCCCAGTAGGACCATCGGGGACTACAAAAAGATACATATAGAATATTCTTCGAAGTTACAATATTTCAACATGTACTGCACAAACTTGGGTATTAAATTAATGGTGTGGGTTTTGGTTGTGGAGAAACTCACGTTTTTCATAGGCTTTGTGTATTTAAGTTTTGGGTTATGTAAATCGTAAATGGATTTGGGATTTTGTGCCATGGGATGCACCATTTCTTGCAATGGTGCCATAGCCCATTGGCATGCGTGTGTGGACTTCATTTTGGCTTTTAATGGTGACTGTGTGTAAAGACTGCAATGATGGGATTACTGTGTACAATGTAGATACTATGCATTTTAATGAAATGGCCATGGTTATTTTTCTTATTATGTCTATGGAACTTGTACTGCATTAATGGTTTATACACAGGCATATGCCTTCATTTATGGTCTATGTGTTGAGTATTTATATTTGGTTGAAAGGGTTGACAGTGTGGGGTAATGCCACCCTGTAAATGGCTTGAAACTTTCCCATTGTGGCTGCGATAGCTTCACTGTGTTTTATTATTGTTTTTTATGTTGTTGATTAGAGTTGGGGTGAAATCGTTACAGAGTTAGTTGGATAATTAAAATGATACTGTGTATTTTTATTTGGCATACCGTAGCTTGCGTGAATGCTGTGCGTAGATTCTATTGGTTATTTACTATTATTATTTCATGGGTTTCATTTATAATGTGGATTATGTATAAACCAGGGATTGCAAGCCCACGATGGCCTTTGTCGCTGTGATTAGAATTTTAAATGGACTCTGTGTAATATAATATGGTGACAGCCGAGGCCGTGCTTACAACATTGGGTAGAAAATAGAGTCTTACAACCTCACTATAGAGTAATGGTTTGTTATTGTAATAGGGTTGATTATATGAATGTATCCCGCATACTTTGTTGTATAGCGTGGCCTTGGTGAATAGATAGTCACAGGGTTTGAATCCTGTGCATGGATAATTTTAATAAGTTGTATTTTGATTTATATAAAAGGGTTGGGCTTGTATGCCCACAGGATTCGATTCCTCTCCCCATTGTAATACCTGGGTTTGTAATTTGATTTCGACATGGTTTAATACATGATACGATTTTCTTGTGTATGATGTATTGTTTAGTTTTTTATATGGAATGATATTGTATGTTATGTTATTTATTTTAATTTCTAGGAAAGTATATTTAGATGTGAATAGAGATGTGAATATTTGGACCAAAGGATGGTCATGACATTCTTGTTCATTTAATTATCATGTTATTATTTTAATGGAATGGTTTTTCATTTAGTTTGTAGTTAATGAGATAGACCTTGAATGGTCTTAATGGTTTATGTATCTTGGATTTACATGTAGAGGTAGTTTTCATATTTGTTTATCTATGATGACTTCCTCCATTTATATATATATGTATATATATAATAGTTCAGTTTATAAATAGTACCTTAGGTTATCTAGTCGGTATATTTATTTATTTAAAACTTGTTTCTAGATTAATCTAATTTAACCAACAACATGTCTCTACTGACTAATGGAATATGTCAGTAGAGTTTATAAAACTAAGTGAACAATATTAACAGGTATGAAATGACCTAGTTTATACATAACCCAATTTTATGAGTAATACTGCTACATAATTTAAACAAGGGTGTAGAACCCTTAATGAACATTAAAAAATGAATTGAACTTACAAAAATAAACCAATAATTAATCCCTTGATATTCAAATATAAGAAATCCTTTACACACTAGGGTTAATATATTTAAAATACAACCCTAGAAATTATAAAGAGAGAAACATATACTTTAGGTTAGGAAATGCATATTAATTATTTACCTAACACATATATCATTTAATCTAGGCAAGCATAATAGACGGTCTAGGCCTTCATACCTATAAACTGAAGCTCTGTTAATGGGTGAACCTGCACACTCAAATAGCTCGCATTAACAATTCAAGACAGATATAACCTCTATTTTTTTATGAACAAATCACTTGGGAACTACGACGTTCCACACAACCATGAACTAGAACCGTTCCTAGTTTTAATATAGACTCCAACATGCAAGTAGCTTACAGCTCCTAAGGTATGCTTTCCTATCTGGTGTATCAGATCCAGATTAGTTCTCCTTTTTCCTTCCAGGAAAATGTTTCTTCAAGAATTTACTTGAGATCAAACAGGAAGAAAATGACTCCTCTAATGATAGATCATAATGCCAAGCCTTTCCTTGGCTTCAGTCTTTACAGATAGACTTTTCAATCAAAGGAATGGTTAAATCAAGAAACCTTGGTTTCTTGATTTAAGCCTTTTCAATTACTTTAGTTAATTATTAATATTTTAACTTAGGAACTTTTTACTAGTTCTTAGTTGCACTTTCATAGACAGTATAATATTTATTAATATTTAATAATAAACAATAATTGATGGAGATTCTCTTCTTTCTTTCATTTATTTATATAATTAATATATTTAATTCTTTATACATACCATGTATAAAGTACATAATAATATAACACTTTGTTAACATTTGTCTTTGGGCATCATATACAATGATCCCTAGACTTAATGACACTTCTTCATTAAGTTCAAGTAGGTAGATGGTTTAGGTATACTAGGATAGGAAACTCTAAACATCCTTGCATGTTGGATTTTCCTCGTATAACATGGTAGCTCTTCAATACTTTTATGAGAATACAGAAATTTGAAATTTCATTTAATCACTTATAAATAAGTATGTTGAGATCAATATTTTTCTCGATTCGTTTTCACTTGGAAGCTATTAAATTCTTTTCAATAACCCCTAGCACTTACCAAAGCCATACTCAACACTTTAACAAGGAGTTACAATTCTATGCAATTCGATAGCTCCTCGCTGAATAATAGTGCTAGGATGTACTTGTATGATACACCTAGGGATACAATGGCCAATGATTCGATGCTCTAGAGCTTATGCTCAACATCAACATGGCACTCCAGGGATTATGCCTAACACATCCAATTATCTTTTCATGTGTTACAGAGCTTCTTGCTCAACACAAAGGTAAGTACTCATGTGCTCCCGAGCTTCTCGCTCAACACAAATCATCAATCACTCAAGTGCTCCAGAGCTCCTCACTCAGCACAAAACATCTCATCAATCATGTGCTTCAGGGTCCACACCCAAGACAAACAAGCATATACATATATCATCAATAATTGTCTTTACAACCAATATATAAAACAAATCATCATGTTCACATGTAGTGGGGTCTTCGACGCAATATAAAAATAAAACATCAAGATAACCATCATAATCAATAGGCACATGCCTATAAGTGTTAGGTACAAAATTCAGGATATTACATATTATGTTGGTTGCAAAGAATGGAAATGTGGGTTTTGGCATTGATAATGGACACCATCTCATGCCATTAATGCATATTGGAAATCATGCTAGCCCAACATAGGGTTTGGCTCCATGATGGATTGTCATTTCACTTGGTTGTTGGTTATTTTCGCCTCAGCTCTCCACAGCGGTGTGAAGGTGACTTCCAGGGGCCACGAAGGTATGATAGTCGTTGTGGTTTTTACAACATTCTGGCTTCTTTGTTTGCTTACTGTGACTTCTATACTTCTCATCTTTCATTGCTTGAGTTGTGGTTACAGGTGATAGGGCGTCGAGGGGATGAGGGATTTGTAGCATGAATGCGAGCCGTGGGTTGGCATTACCATTACGGTAAGCCTGCTAATAAAATACATGCTCACCACCTCTTGGCTTTTAAACTGGGAGGTAGTTTGGAGTTTTAGGATATGGGGTTTCAATTTTCCTTTCTCCTAGGTTTACAAAGATTGGGTTTGTAATTGATTATGTTGTTAGCAGCGATGTGCCTTGGGACTTTTAACAGGATCGGTTTGTTTTTGTATAAATCATGTTTGATTTAAGTCTTTTAATCCTAGGCATCACCATTTCTTGCAATGGTTCTATGGCCCATGGCATGACTATGGAATATATGTTAATGTAATAAAATGTGGGCAATGCAAAATACATGTTGCGTTTATGTTTTGAAATGGTATTTAACTAGAGTGTGTATAAATATTTATGTTGTGTTATTTGTTTATTAAACTTGGATTCCATCTAGCCTCTGCATTTGTGGATGGTATGCGTACATTTTAATTCCATTATTTAAGTGTTGGGTTTATTAAATTGTTGTGTTTCGATCCTGGTTATTATTTGCATAGTATTTTCCTCTGTTGGATGTTTAAATGTTAGAATGATGCATACCCAGTTAGTGAGATAGATTTGAGGCCCATCCTTTCATGGCATCAGTACTCTCCATTGTAGCTGCGATAACGAAGGGGTTTTAGAATTACAATTGGTTTTTAATGTAATATGAAGTGGAAACGTATGGAATACTGTGTTGTTCATTTTATATAAGTGAAATTTAGAAAGTTAAGATGGTCATGGGTGTAACCCTAAGTGGCAATTGTTTCTGAAGGTGGATTTGTTGACGGGAATAGAATCGTTAATTATATTATTGTGAAGTTTATTTATAAGGCTTGGCTTATGTAAATGTTGCACATAGCTTAGTAAAGTTCTTATGACCTCTGTGTAATGATTTTCGTTTTTATTTAAATCCTGTGTAGAAGGTTGATGTTCTCACGACCTCATTGTAGCAATTTTTATTTAATTATTACAACCCACATACACTCTGTGTATAGCGTGGCCCTGAAGAGTGTAAAATGCCTCTACAGGATTCAAATCCTAGTCGTTGTTAATACATTGAGTTGTAATAAGTGGGTGGTTGATATTTGGGGCTGAGGTGCCCACAGGATTTGATTTCTGCCCTCTCCTGTATATTTACTTGCACTGTGTGTAAGATTATAATGGGGTTTATAATTCAATTCCTGTAGATTTATAATATTAGGGCTGTGGATTTTAGTTAGGAAAGGGAACTTATTTTTAGCCCAATGAATGGTCATGATACTTAATCTATTTATTTTCTTATGATGGATTTATTTTAATGGAAATTATTTAGTAGTTAGCATGTATTTAAATATAGTTAATGTATTAGTAGACTAGATTTGTATTTCTATTTTATATCTCTTGATTTATATATTTATATATATGGTAATTCAGTTGTAGATACTAGCTTCGGTTAACTAGGCTGTAAGCTTATACTTATATATGTATATATTACTTTTGAATTGGTCTATATAAATCTAAAAAATGCCTCTGCTGACAAATGGAATATGTAAGTAGAGTTTATAAAATCCAAAAGAACAGATAAGGAAAGATTTGAAATAAAACCTAGTTTGTACTGAACATAGTTTTAACAGTAAAGATAATGCAATAATTAAAACTAGGGTACAAAACCCTTGATAAAATTTTATAAATGAATTAAAATTGCAGAAGTAAATTGAGGAATAAACCCTGGATAAATCTGGTATAGAAACTAACTTACATCCTAGGGTTATAATTTAAAATGTAGACCCTAGAAGATTTTAAATAGAGAAACAAAACATATAGGGTTAGGAAACTCAATGTAATCATTTACCTAACATATCTAGGATTTATTCTATAGAAATGGAATAGGTAGTCTAGGGATTCATACTTGTAACTTGAAGCTCTTTCAATGGCTGAACCTGGACACTCAGATAACAAGCATTAACAATTCATAGGCAGATATGACCTCTGTATTATAAGACCGAGTCACTTGGGAACTAACACATTCCACTCAAGCATGAACCGAAACCATTCATGGTTTAATCCAGATCCCCTCGAGCTAGAATCCAACATCCAAGTAGCTTAGAGCTCCTAAGGCAGGGTTTCTTATCTGGTATATCAAGTCTGGATCAGTTCTCCTTTTTCCCTTCCAGGAGAATTTTCTCCAAGAATTCACTTGAGAGAAAAACAAGAAGAATAATGACTCCCCCAAGATATATCAAAATCCCAGGCCTTTCCTTGGCTTGAGACTTTATAGACAGACTTTGCAGTCAAAGGGACAGTTAAATCAAGAAACCTTGATTTCTTGATTTAACCTTTTTTACTTAATTTGGGTAATTTTTAATACTTTAACTTAGGAACTTTCAAATAGTTCCTAATTAGAATTTTGTAGGTATTGTACTATTTATTATCTTTTAATAATAACTAATAATGGATGGAGCTTTCGTTTATTCATTTCATCATTAATATTATTACTATATTTATTCTTTATACATACCATGTATAAAATACAAAATAATATAACATTTTTTAACATTTGTCTTTGGGCATCATATACCGTGATCCTCAGATTTAATGACACTTCTTAATTAAGGTCAAATAGGTATATGGTTAGGTATACTAGGCTAGGAAACTCTAAACATCCTTGCATGATGGATTCCCTTGTATAACATGGTAGTTCTTAAGTACTTGATGAGAATACAGAAATTCAAAATTTCATTTAATCACTTATAAATAAGTCTGATGAGATCAATATTTTTCTCGAGTCATTTTCACTCAAAAGTTATTAAATTATTTTCAGTAACCCCCTGGCACTTACCAGAGCCCATACTCAACACTTAAATAGGGAGTTGCAAACTTAGTGCAATTCCAAAGCTCTTCGCTCAACACTAATGATAGGATGTACTTGTACGATACACCTAGGGATACAATGGCCAAGGATATGATGCTCCAGAGCTTATGCTCAACATCAACATGGAAGGCTCCAAGGCTTATGCCCAACACTTCCAATTATCTTTTCATGTGTTATAGAGCTTCTCACTCAACACAAATGTAAGTACTCATGTTCTCCAGAGCTTTTTTCTCAACACAAAAATATTAATTACCCTCGTGCTCCAGAGCTCCTCGCTCAACATAAAAAATTAATTACACATGTGCTCTAGATCTCCTCTCTCAACACAAAACATTAATTACAAATGTGCTCTAGAGATCCTCGCTCAACAAAAAACATCTCATCAATCATGCGCTTTAGGGTCCACACCCAACGCAAACAAGAATATATATATCATCAATAATTGGCATACATCCAATGTATAAAACAAATAATCATGTTCATATGCGGTAGGGTCCTCAACCCAATGTATAAAAATAAAATATCAATTTAACATCATAATAAATAGGCGCATGCCTATAAGTTTTAGGTTCAAAATTTGGGATATTACATCCCTCCTTTCTTAGAACACCACCATCCATGTTGTTATACAGACTCAGAATGACATCATGAAACAAGGCGGGGTAATACTTTCTCATGGTGGCTTCATTCTCCCAAGTAGCCTCATCATATTCAAACTGTTTCCATTGCACTTTCAACTAAACTATGGTACGGTTTCTGAGCTGCACCTCTCTCTTGTCAAATATATGAATAGGATTAGGGGAAAAATCCCCTTTAGGTTCCACCTATAATAAGGACCAATCAACTAAATGTTTAGTATCATAAACATAGTTCTTTAACAAGGATGCATGGAACACATTATAAAATCTTACATGCGAGGGTAATGCTAGCTCATGTGCCACTAGCCCTTTCTTGACCAGTATTTCAAAAGGTCCACAAAATCTAGGTGCTAACTTACCACACCTACCCAAGCTCAACGAGCTTCGCTTTTCTTTTACTTTCAAGTAGACATGATTTCCTATTTTAAAGTCTTTATCTTTTATTTTTCGATTCACATAAATTTTCTGGAGGTCTTGTGCTTCTTTAAGGTTCACTTGGACCTTGGTAACCCACTATTCCAAGTCCATTAATAAATCAGTCCCTAACATGAGCCGATCGACCGGGTTATCCCAAGTAATCAATGTTCAACACTTCCATCCATAGAGTAACTCAAAGGGACTCATCTTGGTGGAAGTATGATAACCGTTGTGATACGCAAACTCTATAATATTCACGTAGTCTTCCCACTTAGTGGGGTTGTTCATGACATACATTCTAAGCATGTCCTCAACAATTTGGTTTACTCTTTCTGTCCGTCCATCTTTCTGCGGGTGATACGCAGTGCTAAATTTCAATTGCGTCTCCAATCCAAAGGATAAATATCTCCAAAAGTTTATTATAAACTTAACATCCTGATCTGAGATGATTTCCTTGGGTATCCCATGCAATCTAGATATCCCCTTCAAGAAGATATCAGCAATGTTCACTTCCTTGTAGGTCGACTTCACAAGAATGAAGTGTGCAGATTTTGACAACTTGTCAATGACTACAAAAATAGAATCATATTTCTTCTTACTTTCTGGTAGACCGGTGATAAAATCCATACTAATGACCTCCCACTTTTATTCTGGAATAGGCAACGTCTGTAACAATCCCGAAGGATGCTAATGCTCAGCTTTGACTAGCTAACATTCCTGACATTTCAAAATAAACATTGCAATGTCGGCCTTTAACGTAGGATAGAAAAAGTGTCTCTTGATGGCGGATATCATCTTTTGTTATCCTAGCTGCCTTGAGTAGGGTTCCCGATGAAATTCCGTGAGGATGTTGGACAAATGTCCCCTCCTTCTGGAATATACAATATATCCTTGGACCACAATAGTCTGGATTCATCTACCTTGTATTCTTTTTGTTGTTGAAACAACCTGTCCTCTTGGAATTTCTTGAGGATTTCTACATAGAAAGGGTCAACTTTTTTGGACGTTATAATCCTCTCATGCAAATTTGCATCGGTTTGACTCAAAGTTACCTCATATATCATATGATTTCTTCGGCCCAAAGCATCGGAAACCTTGTTCTCTTTTCCCTTAATGTGCTTTAGCTTGAAATGGTACTCAATAAAGAAATCCAACCACCTGGCTTGCCTTGCATTCAGATCTAGTTGATCATATAAGTATTTCAGACTCATATTTTCTATATTTAGAAGGAACTTCCTTCCCATGAGGTAGTGCCTCCTCATTTTCAACGCGGGGATGATGTCGTCCAACTCAAGATGGTACGTAGGGTAGTTCTTCTTGTGCTCTTTTAACTTCCATGATTCATAATAGATTTCATGATCATTCTGCAAGAGGAGTCCTCCAAGTCCTTTCTTTGTTGCATTTGTGCAAACAACGAAATCCCCATTGGGATTAGTAATTTGTAGTATCAATGTGGTCATAAAATGCTGCTTAAGATTTTGAAAAATTTATTCGCACTTGGCAGTCTATAAGAACTTATTTGCTTTATTTTTCAAAGTGGTCATGGGGAAAGTGATTCTCAAAAATTTATCAATGAGCTTTCGATAATATCTGGCTAATCCCAAAAAGGAACTAATGTCAGTGACACTAGTAGGGGTAAGCCAATCATTTATGGCCCTAATATTTTTTGGGTCCACAATTATCCCTATCTCGGAGATACTGTGACCTAAGTACTGCATCTCTAGTTTATAAAAATCACATTTATTAAACTTACGATAAAGCTAGTGTTCTCGTAACACTCGTAGTACTATGCAAAGGTTCTCTTCGTGTTCCTCTTTATTCTTGGAATAAACCAAGATGTCGTCTATAAAGACCAAGACACACTTATCAAGATACTTACTGAATATGTTCTTCATCATACACATAAAGTTTGCGGGTGCATTGGTCAACCCGAACGACATTACTACAAACTTGTAGTGCATGTACCTCGTTCGAAAGGTGATTTTGTAAATATCCTCATCACGAATTCATAACTCATCATACCCGGAGCGCAGATGAATATTTTAAAATATTTTGCCTCCTCCCACCTAATCGAACAAGTCATCGATCTGAGGGAGTGGGTATCAGTTCTTGATAGTCATTTTTTTCGACTTATGGTAATCGATGCACATCTGCATCATAACATCCTTCTTCTTTACGAACAGCATTGGTGCTCCCCAAGGAGACACACTGGGTCAGATATACCCTTTCTCTATCAATTCCTGCAACTACAGTTTGAATTCCACCAACCCAGGTGCACTCATGCGGTAAGGGGCTTTGGAAGCTCTAACTGATCCTAGGGTTAGTTCTATGGAAAATTCTAGGTCTCGTTTCAGAGGTAATCCTGGGATTTCCTCGGGAAAAAAATCCTTAAATTATTCAAGAATGGGGAAGTATTCTATGCATTGTTCTCTTTTAGACTCTAGGTCTCGGATGTTTACTATAAACAACTTGCATCCTTTCCTAACACATTTGTAAGGAAGATATTTTCCCTATGGAAACTTTCTTTGGAATGCCTTGAACCTTCACTTGGTTCCATTGGCTATCAATACACAAGATTGGCTTGTGTAAGCAATCGAGCATGACATGGTGCTATTCCAACCAATCCATGCAGTCGATTAGTATATCATACTATCCTAAGGGTAGGATGCTCATGTTTAATTTCATAGGAAAACCATTTAGGTTTACCTCTCAATATTTAACTATTTCAAAAACTTTCCATTTCGTACCTGTGGCTAATTGTACCAACCAAGGTTTATCATGCTTTGTTTTTCCTAGTTTGCACACATCAACAATTTTAGGTGAAGCATAGCTTTGAAAATCACTGGGATCAATAAGTATTGAAATAGAAGTGTTCAAGATCTTACATTCTATCTCAACCATGGTGGCTTGATGGTTTTCCTATCGGCCATCCAATGCTGCATAGATCCGCGGTGTTCCCGCTATGTCCTCGATGGTTGGTTCTTCTTGTATGTTATGCAAGACCCCATTAGTCATGTTGTTACAATCTCTGGCATAATAAGACCTTCTTCATTTCCAGCACTTGATCGATAGCAGAGTAGAATTGTCTCCACTTGCTACCATCTTGTTAACATTAGGAGCTGGTACATAAGGATTTGTACCATATTTATTAAAATTCTTCTTTGATGGAAAGCTGTTATTCTTCTTTCTATATGGCTGTGGGTTAAATCTAGGTTTGCGGTTATCAGAAAAGTTCTTAGACTTGTCTCAATTTTGTTTCATGTTTTCTTGTCATAGCTTCCCATGCTCATAGCAAAGTATAGACTTGTGTAGCGTAGTATCCAAATTTTTGGGCATGTCAAATTCAATTCTCTCTCGAAAGTTGGGAGGAAGACATCCTAAAAACTGTTGGATCTTTACCTTTTCATCCTTAATGTATGGTACATGATGTAATAGATCTAGAAATCTGTTAATAAAATCATCCATTGTCATGGACCGCATACGTAGCTTGTGGAACTCTTTCACCTTTTGGTCAAAGAAACTTTCCTACATATACTTTTCTTGGAATATTTTTTGGAAGTTATCCCAACATATTTCTCTTAGCTCATATTTCTTGGTGTGTTTCAAATACCTCCACCATCTTGCTTCCTTACCATTTAAATTTGTATAAATAATAGACCAATGCTATGTGCAATGATGCTAAGAAGAAGCACAGGAAATAGATCTTGCTACTAAGAATTCTCACAAAGCATACACAGGAAAAATAGAGAGAAGAAAAGAGACTGAATCACATGAATGAAGAGATGAATATTGGTGTGTATCCTTTCATTGAATAATTATGAATAATAGAGTACATAAATATTACATCCCTCATGGGGAAGTCGAATTGTATGGAAACAACTCATAAAGCTCAAAAAGGCTGACTTACCAAAATATAGCAAACCCCCATAGGTGGATAAAGCACTTGCTAAATCTATCAAGGACCTCACGAGTTGGCAAAATCATGAGTGAGTTGTAAAGGAGATGGAAGTAATATGCTAATCCTAGAAAATGGAGAAAAACTAATGGAGGATGGGTTGGAAACAAAAGCACCCAGTTTCCTAGTTGACTAGCCTTTATCTTATCCATAGAAAAGCAGGATAAAGCATAAAAAGCAGAAAAAGCAGAAAAAGCAGAAAAAAGCAGAATCTGCTATAAGGTCCTGCATACTAATTCTAGATGAACCCAGAATCAGAAATAACTCATTCCTAGGATATAGATGGCATGCATTGACTTTAAGGTGCCACCTAATTAAGCTAGTGGATGAATAATTAATCAATAATGATTAATTATTTTATCCTAAGTTGTGAGTGGGTTTAATATATTCCAACAAAATTATAGATGGCAATTTGGGCCTTCATCTCACTCGAGTAGTTATAAACTTGGAAATACTTGCTCATACCTAGCAGCTAGTCTTCAACTTTCTCCCCAGTGTTTACTTCACCTTCATAGGTTGGGGCTCTTATTTTTCTAAATTCCCCCTGAATGTTGTCATCGCTTATTTTTTTATTTCTACGAGGAGAAGGAGAGCCATCACTGGAAGAACTGTGATGATCTCCTTTCGGTGTTTCAGGGTTATGTTCCTCTTTTTCTTCTTCTCTTGGGCTACTGGCCTGTTTATGGTAAGGTTCTCTTTTGCATCTATTTGTGGACTGAGTAGGCTTTCCCTGTGGCTTCCTCCCATCATATTTCTCAGTAATGCTTCATTAATAGCTTGTTGTTCCTTTCTTTCCTTCAGACTATCTTCTTTGAAACTTTGCAATTCTTCTTGAATACTATGTATCGTCTTCAAAATATCAGAATTTAATTCCACCACCAGATCTACTTCCGAGTTGGGGGTGTTCATCTTTCCTAGCTAGTTGTTATCTTCCTTAGTATTTATAATATGAAATGTTCGGTAAAAATTCCTGTAATTTTCAATAAAATTTATTGACAGAAAAATTTATGTTAGTAACAAAAATTAATAAAATATTTTATTTTCTTTGTAGTGAATGCTTGGTGTGCCCATAGGTCTCTTAGTATTGAAACTGGGCTCTGATACCAGTTGTAATGTCCCCAAAAAATGAATTTTATTTATTTATTAGGCTAGTAAAAACTACCTATGCGGAACATTATTGAACTTACAGATTATCACGTACACTGAATGTACCACTTTTTGGTCGTAAGCTACTCTTACGTTCCATCATCTTATTTTCAGTTAGGAATATTACTGTATTTTACTTTCGATGTCATAATGATGTTTAATACATTATTATTATGGTTATACATTATTGTGTATGTGTCATTACTTGATTATATGCTTTGTTCATTTCTGCATAGTCTTACTTGTTATTTATATTGTTCTAACTTAACTTTGTTTCTTGAACTAAAGTGGGTGGAGTGGTAGGACTAGTTCTCCCATGTAACTATCTGAGATGTAAAGCTTCTACTTGTCTAGCGGGCTTACTTACTTGAGTTTGAACTAAGACATTAATTAACTTGTTTACGTGTAGGTGTATTTATACTTGCATCTTAGTCACACCCACTGATCATTATTATTCTTTTGTACATACTTGGTTTAATGACAAGGTAATTACCCCACTGTATTCCTACCAACCCTAGACTGCTTACCTAACTTCTGTTTCTTATTCATTATGAGTTACTGATCAATTCTTCATATGTTAACCTAGGTGTATTTCATATTTATTATATTAAAACTATTAATGCATCTTTTATTTATTCTTGACAGGTTATAAACTTTGGTTAAAAGACCAAATATTGGTTTTATAAAACAAACAACATACCGTGGTATAAGAATTATGCCATGGTCTTATGCATATGCCCCAAGGGAAATGATAAGAAAGGGTTTAAAGGCTTAGCACCTAATGTACATAGGGAATCTAATGCCTATACCATGCCTTAAACTATGGGATAGTGAAATATATGATATGGTTCAAACATTATACGTTGGGGTTTTAACACTATGCAATGGGAAAGGTGGGGACGATATTGTGTTGGTTGCAAACTATGAAAATGTGGGTTTTGGCATTGATAATGGACACCAGTTGGTGCCATTAATGCGTATTGGAAATCGTGGAATCCCCAACAAAGGGTTTGGCTCCATGACGGCTTGTCATTTTGCTTGGTTGTTGGTTTTTTTGGTCTTGGCTCTGCACAATGGTGTGAAGGAAACCTCGAGGGGACTTGAAGTTATGATATTTGGTGTGGTTTTTACAACATTATTGTTAGTTTGTTTACTTATTGTGGCTTCTATACTTCTTATCTTTCATAGCTTGGGTTGTGGTTGCAGGTGACACGGCGACGAGGAGACGAGGGATTCGTAGCGTGACTGTGAGCCATGGGTTGGCACTACCATTACGGTAAGCCTGCTAACAAAATAGATGCTCGCTATCTCTTGGATTTTAAACTGGTTTGTAGTTTGGAGTTTTAGGATATGGGGTTTCGATTTTCCTTTGGTGGGTTTATAGAGATTGGGTTTGTAATCAATGGTGCTATTAGCAACAATGGGTCTTGGGACTTTTAATAGTATCGGTGTGCTTTTTTATAAATAATGTTTTATTTAAGTCTTTTAAGCCTGGGAAACACCATTGCTTGCAATGGTTCTATGGCCCATGGCACGATTGTGTAAAATATGTTAATGTAATAAAATGTGGGGATTGTGAAATACATGCGGCGTTTATGTTTTGAAATGGTATTTAACTGAATTTTGTATAAATATTTATGCTGCATTATTTGTTTATTGAACTTGGGTTCCATGTGGCCTCTGCCTTCGTGGATGGTCTGTGTACATTTTACTTCCATTATTTAAGCGTTGGGTTTATTAAATTGCTGCATTTCGATCCTGGTTTTTTTTTGCATAGTATTTTCCTCTGTTGGATGTTTAAATGTTAGAATGATGCATAGCCTGTTAGCGAGATGGATTTGGGGCCACGCCTTTCATGGCGTCAGTACTCTCCATAGTGGCTGCGATAGCGAAAGGGTTTTAGACTTACAATTGATTTTTAATTTAATATGAAGTGGAAACGTATGGAAGACTGTGTCGTTCATTTTATATAAGTGCAATTTAGAAAGTTAATATTGTCGTGGCTGTAAAACCTGAGTGGCAATTGTTTATGAGGGTGGATTTGTTGACAGGCATAGAATTGTTAATTATATTATTGTGAAGTTTATTTATAAGTGGCGGCTTATTTAAATGTTGCACATAGCTTAGTAAAGGTCTTACGACCTATGTGTAATGATTTTTGTTTTTATTTAAATCCTATGTAGAAGGCTGAGGTTCTCATGACCGCAATGTAGCAATTTTTATTTAATTATTACAGCCTGCATACACTCTGTGTATAGCGTGGCCTTGAAGAGTGTAAAATGACTCTACAGGATTCGAATCCTGGTCGTTGTTGATACATTGAGTTGTAATAAGTGGGTGGTTGCGATTTGGGGCTTAGGTTCCCACAGGATTCAATTCCTACCCTCTCTTGTATATTTACATGGATTGTGTGTAATATTATGATGTGTTTTATAATTGAATTCATGTGTATTAATATTTGTCATAGCTTATGTAAGCGAAAATGGCAAATTTCGTCTACCGAACCTTAATGTAATTAGATGGTTTTTAATTGTTTATATTGTAGTGTTCTTTGTTTAATTATTAAATGACGGTTGTGGGTTGATTTTAGATAAGACTATTCGATTTATGGCATATGATTTTATTATGTAGATTTATAATAATAGGGCTGTGGATTTGAGTTAGGAAAGATAACTTGTCTTTATACCAATGAATGGTCACGATACTTACTCTGTTTATTTGCTTATGATTGAGTTATTTTAATGGAAATGATTTAGTAGTTAGTGTGTATTTAAATATAGTTAATGTATTAGTAGACTAGATTTGTATTTCTATTTAATATCTCTTGATATATATATATATATATATATATATATATATATATATATATATATATATATATACGGTAATTCAGTTCTAGATAATAGCTTGGGTTAACTAGGTTGTAAGGTTATACTTATATATGTATATCTTACTTTTGAACTAGTCTATATAAATCTAAAACATGCCTCTAGTGACAAATGTAATATATCAATAGATTTTATAAAACCCAAAAGAACTGATAGGAAAGGATCTGAAATAAAACCTAGTTTGTAATGAACACAGTTTCAACAATAAATATAATGCAATAATTAAAACTAGGGTGGAAAACCCTTGATAAACATTTATAAATGAATTAAAATTGTAGAAGTATAATGAGGAATAAACCCTCGATAAATATGTTATAGAAACTAACTTACATACTAGGGTTATAATTTAAAATGTAAACCCTAGAATATTTTAAACGGAGAACCAGACACATAGGGTTAGGAAACTCAATGTAATCATTTACCTAACATAACCAACATTTATTCTAGAGAAATGAAATAGGTAGTCTAGGGCTTCATACCTGTAACTTGAAGCTCTTTCAATGGCTGAACCTCCACACTCAAATAACTAGCATTAACAATTCATAGGAAGGTATGACCTCTGCATTAGATGACTGAATCACTTGGGAATTATCACGTTCAACCCAACCATGACCCAGAACCATTCCTGGTTTAATCCAGACCCCCCCGAGCTAGACTCCAACATGCAATTTGCTTAGAGCTCCTAAGGTACAGTTTTCTATTTGGTATATAAGGTCTGGATCAGTTCTCCTTTTTCCCTTCCAAAAAAACGTTCTCCAAGAATTCACTTGAGAGAAAAACAGGAAGAATAATGACTCCTCCAAGATAGATCAGAACCCCAATCCTTTCCCTGGATTAATACTTTATAGACAGACTTTGTAATCAAATGGATAGTTAAATCAAGAAACCTTGATTTCTTGATTGAACCCTTTTAGTTAATTTGCGTAATTTTTAATACTTTAACTTAGGAACTTTCAACTAGTTCCTAATTAGACTTTTGTAGGTATTGTACTATTTATTATCTTTTAATAATTAATAATAATGGATGGAGCTTTCCTTTCTTTCTTTCATCATTATTATTATTACTATATTTATTCTTTATACATACCATGTATAAAATACATAATAATATAACATTTGTTAAAATTTGTCTTTGGGAATCATATACCATGATCCCTAGACTTAATTACACTTCTTCATTAAGGTCAAATAGGTAGATGGTTAGGTCTACTAGGCTAGGAAATTCTAAACATCCTTGCATGTTGGATTCCCTCATATAACATGGTAGTTCTTCAGTACTTGATGAGAATACAAAAATATGAAATTTCATTTAATAATTTATAAATAAGTCTAATGAGATCAATATTTTTATTGATTTTTTTTCAATCGCAAGTTATTAAATTATTTTCAGTAACCCCTAGCTCTTACCAAATCCCATACTCAACACTTAAATAGGGAGTTACAAACTTAGTGCAATTCCAGAGCTCTTTGCTCAACACTAACGCTAGGATGTACTTGTATGATACACCTAGGGATACAATGGCCAAGGATCCAATGCTCTAGAGCTTATGCTCAACATCAACATGGAAGGCTCTAGGGCTTATGCTCAACACTTTCAATTATCTTTTCATGTGTTCCAGAGCTTCGCGCTCAACACAAATGTAACTACTCATGTGCTCGAGAGCTTCTTATTCAACATAAAAATATTAATTACCCATGTGCTCCAAAGCTCCTCGCTTAACACAAAACATTAATTACACATGTTCTCCGTAGATCCTCGCTCAATACAAAACAATAATTACACATGTGCTCCAGAGATCCTCGCTCAACACAAATCATCTCATTGACCATGTTCTTCAAGATTGACACCCAACACAAACAAAAATATATATATCATTAATAATTGGCTTACGCCCAATGTATAAAACAAATCATGATGTTCATATGTAGTGGGGTACTCAACCCAATATATCAAAATAAGATACCAAGTTAACATCATAAGCAATAGGCTCATTCCTATAAGTGTTAGGTCCAAAGTTCAAGATATCACATCTCTCCCTGCTTAGAACAACACTATCCCTAACGTTCTAGGGACTCATAATGACATCATGAAACAAGGAGGGGTACGTGTTTCTCATGGTGGCTTCATTCTCCCAAACAGCCTCATCGGCCTCAAATTAATTCCATTGCACTTTCAACTGGACTATGGTGTGCTTCCTGAGCTGCACCTCTCTCTTGTCCAATATATGAATAGGTTTTAGGGAAAACAACCCTTAAGGTTCCACCTGTAATAAGGACCAATAAACTACATGTTTAGTATCATAAACATATTTATTTCAGAAGGATGCATGGAACACATTATGGACTCTTACATGGGCGGGTAACGCTAGCTCATATGCCACCAGCCCTTTCTTGGCCAATATTTCAAAAGGTCCACAAAATCTAGGTGCTAACTTACCACACTAACCCAAGCTCAACGAGCTTCGTTTTGATTTTACTTTCAAGTAGACATGATTTCCTATTTGAAAATCTTTATATTTTCTTTTTCGATCCACATAACTTTTATGTTGGTATTGTGCTTCTTTAAGGTTCACTTGGACCTTTGCAACCAAGTGCTCCAAGTCAATTAATAAATCAGGCCCTAACATGAGTCGATCCACGAGCCTATCCAAAGAAACTAGTGTTCTACACTTCCTTCCATAGAGTACCTCAAAGGGACTCATCTTAGCGGAAGTATGATAACTGTTGTTATACGAAAACTCTGCAAGATGCAGGTAGTCTTCTGACTTAGTGGGGTTGTTCATGACATACATTTTAAGCATGTCCTAGACAATCTGTTTTACTCTTTCTGTCTGCCCGTCTGTCTGTGGGTGATACACAGTACTAAAGTTCAACTGCGTCTCCAATTCGAAGAATAAATATATCCAAAATTTTCCTATAAAATTAACATCCCGATTCGATATGATGGCCTTGGGTATCCTGTGCAATCTAAATATCTCCTTCAAGAATATATCAACAATGTTCACTGCCTTGTAGGTCGACTTCACAAGAATTAAGTGTGTTGCCTTTGAAAACTTGTCAATGAATACAAAAATAGAATCATTTTGCTTCTTACATTTCGGTAGACCTGTGATAAAATCCATATTAATGACCTCCCACTTCCATTCTGGAACGCGTAACGGCTACAACAATCCTGGAGGATGCTCATGCTTAGCTTTGAATAGCTAACATTCCTTACATTTCGTGATAAACATCGCAATGTCGGCCTTTAACTTAGGCTAGAAAAAGTGTCTCTTGACGGTGGATATCATCTTTTGATATCATGGGTTCCCTGAGTAGGGTGCCCGATGAAATTCCATGAGGATACTAGACCAAATGTCCCCTCCTTTTGGAATGTACAATCTATCCTTGGACCATAGCAGTCCGGATTCATCTACCTTGTATTCTTTTTGTTATCGAAACAACCTATCCTCTTGGACTTTCATGAGGATATCTACATAGAAAGGGTCAACTCTATTGGTCGTTCTAATCCTCTCATGCAAATATGCATCGATTTCACTCAAATCCACCTCATATATCATATGAGTTCATATGCTCAAATAATAGGAAACATTGTTCTCTTTTCCCTTAATGTGGTTTAGCTAGAAATGGTACTCACTAAGGAAATCCAACCACCTGGCTTTCCTTGCATTCAGATATGGTTGATCGAATAAGTATTTCAGAGTCATATTGTCTTTCTTCAGAAGGAACTTCCTTCCCATGAGGTAGTGCCTCCACATTTTCAATGCGTGAATGATGGGGACTAACTCAAGATTGTGCGTAGGGAAGTTCTACTCATTCTCTTTTAACTTCCATGATTCATAACAGATCGCATGATTGTTCTACAATAGGAAACCTCCAAGTCCTTCCTTGCTTGAATCCGTGCAAAAAACGAAATCCCCATCAAGATCCGCAATTCATAGTATCGGTGCGGTCATCAAAAGCTTCTTAAGGTTTTGAAAACTTTCTTCAAACTTGGTAGTCCATAAGAACTTGTTTGCTTTATTTTGCAAAGACACCATGGCGCAAGCGATTCTCAAGAAGTTCTCAATGAACTTTTGATAATATCCGGCTAATCCCAAAAGGACCTAATGTCAATGAAAGTATTAGGGGTAGGACAATGCTTTATTGCCCTAATATTTTCTGGGTCCACAACTGTACCCGTCTCAGAGATAATGTGACGTAAGTACTATATCTGTGGTTTGCAAATGTAACATTTACTAATCTTAGCATAAAGCTGGTGTTCTTATAACACTCATAGTACTATGCAAAGGTGCTCTTCGTGTTCCTAATTATTCTTGGAATGAACCAGGATGTCGTCTATAAAGACCAAGACAAAATTATCCACATACTTACTGAATATCCTGTTCAACATACACATAAAGTTCACGGGTGCATTGGTCAACCTGAACTGCATTACTACAATCTCGTATTTCCTGTACCTTATACAAAAGGTGGTTTTGTGAATATCCTCTTCATGAATCCGTACCTGATGGTACCCGGATCGTAGATCAATCTTTGAAAATATTTTGGCTACTCTCACCTGATTGAACAAGTCATAGACCCAAGGTAGTGGGTATATCCATTAGTATCAAATAGTTCCTGGCCCCTCTGTTCACTCCATAGTTTTGAATGGGTCTCCTCTGGTGTTGATATGTTCATTGATGTCCAAGTATATTTATTCAATTTACATACACATGTTGATAATTTTTGAATTGATCAAGGTAGGATTTTTTAGTTGCAAAACACAATTAATGAGAGGACTTCCACGAGAACATCGCAACCATTGATACCCCGACTAGATTTGGTGAGTGTTTTCCATAAATTATTTGGCCATAAGTTAATGTTTTAAGTTTGTTAGTGCTAAGATATTAATATAGCTGTATAATAAACAAATCAAATTTGATTTGCAGACTCCTAAGATGTAGAGAAATCCTAGGGAGATGGTTGATAGAGGGAAGTCATGGAAAAACAAGAGAAAGATTGATTTTTTATCTATCGTATTGGATTTCAGTACTTTGTAAAACATGTACATCATTTTACTTATGGATACATGTACATTGGAAAACCATTAATCGATGACTACTTTTCCATATTTTTTATTATAAGCAATCGACTATCAAATCATGAATCAATTTATTGCATATTTTTTATTGAGTTTCCACATGTTCCTGTGATGATTTATGTCTTATATAATTACATCTAAAGTTAATCATTCATATTATATTAATGGAACATGCATCATTGTGTTATGAAAAAAAAATCTTAATGGAAGAAATGAATTTCATCTTCAACATTTCAATGAACTCATTACATGCTCGCTAATTATATACCTAATTTAAAATTATGCTTTTTTGTCAATTCCAAGGGGTCATACCCATTGATCCGGGTTATGGTTGCAAGGAAAAAACAAAAGTTAATGAAATAAGTGAAAAATATGTTTGAACAATCTTTGTCATGTAAAACATGCTACATATATCATTAATCTATGCCTAAATTACATTTTCACAAACTAAGAGGAAGTCACTCATGAGAGTGACTTTGACTCAGATAGTGACACTCCATTTGATGTTCTTAATGCCTTCACGTAGTGTATGAAAGGGGTAGACCAATCCATGCAATTATCACTTTGATGCTCTTTTGATTCTTTCAACTTTCTGTTGGCGGGCGGTTTTGGGATAAGGTATTTGCGCAACATCGCGGATGCTATGCAAGGTCAAAGATACCGCACAAGTGGAAAATAATGTGCAAGTTAGAGTTATATTATTTTATGTATTTTTTGTCATCTTTTGTAGTTTTGGACCGAATTTTGTGGATAATGGTCACTATTTTGTAGAATTTGTTAAGAGTTTGTTAGGAAGTTGGTTAAGTGGACCATGAATGTAACAAAACAATCCTATAAATAGATGTAGAATTGCAAGTGTAAATAATCTTAGTCTTGGTATAAGTATCAGTTTGGGTGAATTGATCAGATCTATGCATGAATTAAGATATGTTGATCTGTGTACTGAAGAACTGTTTCTGAGAATCTGTGTTTTTGTGTGGAAGTTAATATTACATGACGAAATTTGAGCAAAATCATTGTGTCCTTTTCTGTTTTCCTATTTTATTGTCTTATGCGACTCAATTATGAATGCAATGTGCATCAACGACATAGATCTACAAATGATGCAATGTTTTCCTGCTTTAAATGATGTTATTCTGTTAGATAGGTTTGCACCTCAATGTGTTTATTGCAGTTCTGGTATGATAATGTGATATGTTGAATGATGATATGATTATGTTAACGCATAAGTTGAATGATTAGATAAGTTGTATAATGTTGCAATAAGTTGATAAATAGATGCACATGGTCCTCCTTCATTCTACAGAAACTTGGTTTCTTCATCTCTCCCTTGAACATCTCAGGTGAGACTTCATCCTCTCTGTGGGTATTGTCAAACGGGGTAAAACCTTTCTGGGTCAGTGCTCAGGGAGATCACAGTGGTTTGTGTCACATGCCCCAATTTTGCAAAAACAATTTTATATTATTTGAGGAACAATATGTTAAATTTTATGCTAAGTTGTAATTGATGACTCGGTGGGGTCAAGGATATTTTATGTAAATTATGAATATTTTATTATAAATAAATAAATGAGGAGACAACAACTTAGGAGAGCTGTTAAAAGAGTGTTTACTGGTCAAATTGGTGGAGGAGACTGGGTGGAGAGCAAACTGACATGTGGAAGCATCCTCAAACCACTTCCAACTATTGCAGGTGGAAACATCCCTACATTTGTGGTCATGAGTCCCCAAGAAAGTGGAATCAGAGCAGGTGACTCAATTAATGAAAACTAATCCAAAAGACCTAGGCAATATTTATAAAAATTCCCATTGAAGATAGCTAAGGCTGCTCATTCTAGAGAAGTGATCATTCAGGCTGAATGAATGTACTTCAGAGAAATTCAATGGAAGGGAAATTTGGAAAGTGTTTGAGGGATAATTGTTGATTGATCTAGTGCAACTTTTAAGATAAATATTATATTGCTGATAGCATAGTGTTTTGCTGAGGTATTGAACTAGTTAGTTAACAAAGGGTTCTACTGTTTGCATTCTCCACCAGTTCTCATCCAAGAAGACCAGGAATAGTCTCGAGGGTCCTGAGGAAGCGTTGTTTGAGTGCTCTCTAGGAGATTGGTAGGGAGGAACAACCTCCTAAAGCTGTTGTCGTCTGTCCTCAACAGGTTCTATGTTATTTTATTTTACTGTGTTAGTTAAATAAATATTAGTTTAACTGCTATATGAATGTTAACGGTTTAGTTCATGAAATGTGAGATTAGTATTCTTATTAGATTGTTATAGAAATGAAATGGATTTAGAGAATAATGTATTAGAATGAAAATAAATTTCTAAACTTTGTTTTTCCACACCTGGAAACCAGGTCATACTCTAGTCCAGATAGAATGCTTTAAGTACATAAGAGAATGAAAATAGTAGGTAGGATTGTGTAACTGTAAATAGCAGAGTAAATTTATTTCAATGTTTAAAATATTATGAAGGAAAAAAATTCTTATGATTTATTTGTGTTTACTATTTTTACTTAGCATAACTAAATAAAAATGAAGAAAAGAAAGAGTAAACTACATTAGAGTTACAATAATAGTATCCTGATAAAATAGAAGCTTATAGAAGATAACAGCTAAGTTTATAAACAAGTTAATAACCACACAGTTTATCCATTAAATATATTAACTAAAATCTTAAACTATTACTTAACATAAACCAGAATTAGGGTTATGTTTACAAACTTTTTATTTATGAAAAGTAAACAGAGTTACAGAGTTAATGTTTTAATCCTTACGGAGCTCTGAATCATTTCTAAGTTACATAATAGTAAATAAATACAAATGTAAATGTAAACAATAAACAGAATAAAACTAATAAATTAGTTATTCAGGAAATAATTATATTTACCAGACAAGCTTATAACCTGTGCAAGATAAACGTGAGGGTCGAAACCCTAGCTTTTCTTTTATCTTTTTATAAATTAATTTATAACAGTTTTAAACATATACATTGATAACTGAGTAAACAAATTAAACTAGAAAACTATAAGTTATGCGTTAGACTCATTACAGTCTTATCTCAAAAACTTATAATATATTTATAACTCTTTTATTTTTAAAATACTTCATAAATAGGTTAAATAAACATCAATAGACTTGTACAAGCGAAATAGAAGCAAACAAGAAACTGTGCTCAATTAATAATTAATTTAAGAATACACTTATTTAAGGGTTTCACTTGAAGTAAACCCTAACAGTTATTTACTTACTAATAAGAGTAAAATTTATAAATTTACATTAAGACTGTTCCATAGTCTTTATATTAATATTATTTATTTATAAATGTAGCATAAATAGTAAATTACTTCACTGTGAGTAGAAGGAGGAAATAAAAACCTACTTTACAATAACATTAATTACAGGTTAATGAAATCATAACAATCGTGAGACAGAGCTCAAGATAAATAAAATATTTATTTATAAAACCAACTGTAATACATTGTCAATCCATAAGGATAAATCCTAACTTAAAAACCAAGTACATGTCACGGATCGAAGGCCGGTTTTACCAACCATAATAGCAAGGGTTTTCACATAAAACTGGAAATCACATTACATTAAAAAATATTAACGATTGAGAAACTGAAACAGGCTTCCAACACTGTAATTTCTCGTTCACAACCCTCATTGGAAGTAGTGTAAAACCAAGTTTAAAAAACAGGGCTTACCGGTTGGGGCCATGAATTCCAAAGAGGTCGGCCGTTGTTTTCCTTTTGACTGAAGTGTAGAGTAGTCGAGGGTTCCTGTAACAAGCACATTACCAAGATTTATCACGAATTTCAACTTAGAAACAGAAAACCCTAACTATGTTAAATAAATTAATAAATATTGTTGCATAATGAACTTTAAGTTGTCTTTACCTCTCAGAGAAGAGAAATTGAGCAACGAGGAAGTTGTCACCATCCTGTGAATTTTACATAGAGGAGTATTTAAACTCTATGCCGACCCTGAAGGGAAAGCAGTATCGACAAGATTAAGTTTAACAAGCCGTGACGAGCCATAAGAAAACTAGACTGAAACTTTGGACAGGCCGAGATCCAACACACAAACAATAGTTCCGCTCACGTAGTAAGGTTTACAAGCTCGACGGTTTGCAAGCAAAGACTGAGTACTGAAACCTCATAGCAACATACGGGAACCATGGAGTAAGAAATACAAAGAAACAACCTCTAATGGCTTCCAAGATAGTCACACAGAGAAGCCGCAGGCCAGCGAAACCTCCGGAGACAAATGACAATAGAATAGGGTTTCCAGCCCTTAAAAGTCACCAATGCATGGTAGTGAGAAATCCACGTGCCTCCAAAATTTTCAACCACGCATGGGTTTAGTATATAGTCGTATGCGTTTCCAATCAGCCAATTATTATTACAATGATATACAAACGAACTATGCACATGACTATGGAGTGTGTTTATTTATTTATTCACCAATGATAATATAAAAACTATATCCTTGTAATCAATAGTTTCGAGGATTGTGATTTTGGTTAACAATGATTTGATAACGTCGACCTTGGAATGGAGAGGCAATAACCTTGCCTTTGGAACAATCCTAAAAGTCGACATTATAATAAAAATTCTTTTTCAATTAATAATTTGTGAGCTCACATTTCAAAACGATGATAATATATTTATATATTATTTAAAACACAAACCTTATCAATTGCAAAAAATGGTTTAAAGATTAGTTACTTTTTCCAATAACTAACATACATCGGTCGACTATGGAGGAAAGGTGTTTAAATCTTAACAATAAATAATCACGAGGCATGACCATATTATAATATTTTACAAATAGTGTTTTATATGCTAAACTAGCCAATGATAATAATGATGAATACTATCATTATTTACAATGACAATTTTTGCTTGTATGTGGTTAATTAGTTCTAGCATAGTATGGGAACGTTGGTTATAATGTTTCACTTGAGTTATACCTTAGATTAAAAGTTCTAGGTAATGTAATCTACTGTAGTATATATTATCAAACTACAACTTATTATTAGTAAGGCAACATAATAATAATAGTTTCATTATGGAGTAGAACATGCACATGGTTTGTATTTATACGAATAACGATGATAAATTAGTTACCTGTGGTTTAGACTTTGTAAAAGTATTGGTAGGTAGTATTCCATATTAAGACGATGTGTCTATACTACAAGAACCAAATTTATAATTTCATGGACACTTCCAAGTAGAATATTTATATAGGATGCATGTAACAATTATATTAGATATCTTTACCATCGAGATTGATAGGAACACTTTCTTGAATAAGAGACATCACATTTAAACATAACATTAGTGTTATAAGCATGTTCAAATAGAAACAAATTTATTACAAAGAACATGAGCACTAAGCTCACAGTAAGTCTCTTTGTTTCACTAAGTATGATAAAAATATCTATCTTATATCTAAATTTGAATACTGTCTTAGAAACAAAAACTATAGCAGACAATTACTTTACCTCATCACAGCTTGCTTGTAAATAATCAGTTTATTTACTAGTATTTTAACATGCAATAGATATATTTCTCGCTAATTTATGAATTAAACTTCTACTTGATCGATCGTTACTTGTTAAACCTGTAAGAACCAGCAATACATCTGCGTTAGCATAAATGCTAAGTAAGCCCAAGTTTTCAAAGATAGATTTCACCTACTTGCCAAAAAGAGTAAACTTATTAGTAAAAATGAAAGAAATCTGAATACAGGTCAATCTTATATACATTATGAAAATGAAAGCTGTATTAGTTATCGTAATATGAAACAGATTAATACTAAATGTTAGATTGTTTCATTTTCCGCTAACCACTAGCAGTTAGTAAACTGTGTATTCAACATTTTATGTTATCTTAAAAATTTTAAATTTTTATGAAATTTTGGGGTTATGAAATGTGGTATAAGAGCACAAGGTTCAAACACTAGGACTTGATGAATCTCAACTTTCTTTTATGAAACAGTGTATTAAGTCATTTTGTTGATGTTGTTTCTTTTAATGTTATTCAATAGAAAAATTTGTTTCTGAGTTTAACAACAGGTATGGAAAGACTGGAGGAATATGTGGAAGAGGATTCTCTCTTTACTAAACAAGATAACTTACAAACAGAACCTATACAGGAAGACATAACCACTAATTCCTCGGAACTTTTACAAACATTAAAAGTATTAAAATATGAAATGGAATCTATTAAAAAGGAAAATGAGAGGATTTTGAGAGCTCAAGAGGAGCCGAATCAAATCCTAACAGAAACATTTCATGCTGAGGGAAGGGGTAAAAGAGTTGATTCAGAAGATATAAGTTACCAACATAAGTATAAAAAGGATAAACAGACCGATAATGAAAGCATCTCATCTTTAGAAGTATTTGGTGATCAACGTAATTTTCATTCAACTAGTGATAGTAGTGATGACCACCATTATACTGAAAAGAGAAAATATAAACCTTATGAGGAAATTCCTTGAGAGTTTAAAAAGATCAAACCATCAACATTCAATGGGGAAACTGAAAAGGGGGAGGAATCGGAATCCTCGTTATCCGGGATGAAGAAATACTTCCATATTTATAACTATTCTAATCAATTAAAGGCTAGAATGGATATCTATAATCTATCAGGGAAAGCTAATATATGGTGGAAAGATTTAAAGAGAGTAAAAGGAATAAAAGAGAAGAACATAAATTGGAGTACCTTCAAGAAGTAGTTTAAAAATAAATTCTTATCTGAACAGTACTATGAAGAGAGTGCAAAAGAATTCTATGAGCTTAAATTAGGTACAATGACTATGAAAGATTTGAACAGCAAGTTTTTAAGTCTTCTTAGGTATGTACCATACCTTGTAGATGATAAATAGAAGGTAAAACGGTTCCTCAGCTACTTACCTTATTACATAAAGGATAGGATTGAATATGACAATCCAAAAACTCTGGAAGAAGCTACGAGGAAATCCAAAAATTTTTATGAACAGAACCGGAAAAAGGAGAGCATGGCTAATTGGAAGGACAAAAAGAATAATAATAATTATGATCAAAAGAAGAAATAATTTGTGCCCAATTGAAATTCTGAAAATAATAGGGTTAAAAACTTTCCTAACAAGAACTTCCAAGGGAATAAGAATAATTCACCAAACAATCAGAATAATCCAAAGGGTAAAGAGTCTGCTAATAATCATGGTAATTACACAAATAACTTTGAATGCAAAGAACCCATAAAGTGTTGGGAGTGTAATGGCCCACATTATTCGTCAGTCTGTCCTAATCGGAAAAAGACTGTCAGTAATATCCATACAATAGAGGAAGAGATGACTGTTGGAGACTTGGTGAGGACTATGCCCGGGATCAATGCAACCTTGGAGAATCGACAAGCAGACTATCAAACTTCCATGGTGGAAGTAGAAGGTATGAAAAACCAAACCCCTATAGCTATTTTAATTGATCCAAAAGCTAGTCTAATTTATATTTCACCTAAATTGGTAGAAAAATGTAAGCTACTTGTTGAAAAATTTGAAAGTTCTTGGTTGGTTCAGTTAGCCACTGGTGCAAAAAGGAAGGTAACTTGTTTTGTAAAGAAATGTGCAGTAGTTATGGATCAATTTGAAACTTTTGTAAAGCTTAATTTACTACCTCTTGGTTCTTATGACATACTAATCGGTATGGATTGGTTAGAGAAACACAGGGTGATCTTAAAATGTTATGATCAAACCTTTACTTGTATAAATAATGATGGAAAATCAATAAGTGTAAAGGGAATCCCTAGAAAAACAACCATAAGGAATATTTCTTCTCTGCAACTTAAGAGAGTTGTAAGGCTTATGCAGTAACAAAAACTAATGAGGAAAATTTAAATAATACAGATAAATTAAAATTGGAGGATATACCAGTTTTAAAAAAGTATGCAGATGTATTTCTGGAAGAAAATTCTCGGATTGCCTCCGAAAAGGGAACTAGATTTTACCATTCAGCTGGTACCGGGTGCAATACCCAGCTCAAAGGCCCCTTATCGGATGAGCATACTTGAAATTAATGAACTTAAATCACAATTAAAAGAACTTATTGACAAGAAGTATATTCGACCCAGTGTATATCCCTGTGGGGCACCTGTCATCTTCGTTAAGAAAAAGGACGGAACTCTTTGACTTTGTATAGATTACCATCAGTTCAATAAGATGACTATTAAAAATAGATACTAGTTTCCTTTCATAGATGATTTGTTTGATCAACTATGAGGAGTTACAGTGTTTTTGAAAATTGATTTAAGGTCTAGATATCACCAAGTTAGTATTAAAGATGAAGACATATTTAAAATAAGTTTCAGGACTCGATATGGCCATTACGAGTTTGTCGTCATGCCATTCAAGCTTATAATGCACCAACTGTTTTTATGTGTTTAATGAAAAATGTGATGCATAAATATCTGGACAAGTTTGTGGTCGTGTTTATCGACGACATATTAATCTATTCGAAATCTGAAGAAGAACATAAGGAACATTTAAAAATTAATTTTGCAAGAGTTACAAGATCATCAACTCTTTGCAAAGTTTAGGAAATGTCACTTCTTTAAGGATAAAATCATGTACTTAGGTCATGTGGTGACTAAGGAAGGAATTTCGGTGGATCCTGAAAAGATAAAGGCGATTGAAGATTGGCCAGTTCCTAAAGATGTAACTGATGCTTGATCCTTCATGGGAATTACTGGTTATTATCAGAGGTTCATTGAAGTTTTTTTGAGAATCGCAAATCCAATAAATTCTTTGCAGAAGAAGGGAAAGAAATGTGATTGGAACAATAAATGTGAAGATAGTTTTAAAAAGTTAAAAATTTATTAACTAGCGCACCTATTTTAAGAATAGCTGATCCAAATAAAGATTTTGTAGTGTGTACTGACGCTTGCAATGATGGTTTAGGTGGAGTATTGACTAAAGAATGGCATGTTATTGCTTATGAGTCTAGGAAATTAAAAATTCATGAAAAGAATTATGCAACTTATGATTTGGAATTAGTTGTTGTTATACATGCTCTAAAGATATGGCGTCATCATTTAATTGGAAGAAAATTTATTCTAATCACCACTAATAAAGGACTAAAATATCTTTTAGATCAGCCTAATCTGAATGCTAGACAAGCTAGGTGGCTAGCTTTTCTAAGGGAGCATGATTTCGAAATTCAGCACATTAAAGGGAAAGAAAATAAAGTTGCTGATGCATTAAGTAGAAATGTAAGGCTGAACTTTACAATAGTTATCAGCACTTATACAATAGATCTGGAAGAACAACTTAAAGCAGGGATAGAACAAGATGAAATTTACCAAAATTTACAAGTAAAAAGGAAAGAAAATCCAAGAGAAAGCTTAAGTAAAGGGTACCATTTGAATGAAAAAGGATTTTTACTGTATAAAGACAGAATGTATGTACCTAATGTACCTAAAGTTAAGTTATTAATTTTAGATGAAATCCATAAAATTCCATACGTAGGCCATCCAGGTTATCAGAAGACTCTAACTATGTTAAGAAAATAATATTTTTGGCCAAACATGAAGACTGAACTGGCATAATATATCGCTAGGTGTTCTAAATGTCAGCAGATAAAAACTGAACATCAACACCCAGTTGGATTACTTCAACCAATGCCCATTCCTAGCTGGAAATGGGAGATAATTATTCTAGATTTTGTTACTGGACTACCTAAAAATCAGAATTTAAATGATTCTATAATGGTAGTAGTTGACAAATTGAGTAAAGATGCCCATTTTATACCTATTAAAACTATGTATAAAGCTACAAACATAGCTGATATCTTTCTGAAACAAATATCCCAACTCCATGGGATATCAAAAGTTATAATCTTAGATAGAGACCCTAAATTTACAGGTAACTTTTGGAAATCTCTGTTTAAATGATTAAATACTAGATTAAACTTTAGTACATCATTCCATCCTCAAACTGATGGACAAACTAAAAGAGTAAACCAAGTACTAGAATATTTACTAAGAATGTATGTAAAGGATCAACGAGGTAAATGGGAGGATTATTTGCATCTGGTAGAATTTGCTTATAATAATAATTATCAAGCGTCAGCCAGATTTAGTCATTTTGAAATCTTATATGGAAGGAAGGGTAACACTCCTATCTCTTGGAGTAATCTGGTGGACAAATTAGTATTAGGTTCTGAACTATTGAAAGAAATGGAAGAAATTGTAAATAAGGTACAAGGTAATCTGAAAATTGCACAAGATCGACAGAAAAGTCAAGCAGACCTTAAAAGAACTCCAAAGGAGTTTCAGGTAGGTGAACATGTGTTCATCAAGGTTAGACCCAAAAAGATCTCTCTAAGTCTAGGTAGTTTTGCCAAACTAGCACCTCGTTACTGTGGTCCATTTGAAATAATGTCTAGGATTGGACAGGTAGCTTATCAATTAGCATTACCACCGAATTTAAGAGTTCATAATGTTTTTCACATTTCTGTTTGAAAGAAATATGTTCATGATGCTACTCATGTTGTTAACTAGAATGATGTATAGGTGGAACCAGAAGGATATTTTCTAGTGGAACCGGACTGTATCCTCGAGCGGAGTGAGATCACACTTTGAAACCGTACCATTGGCCAGGTGAAGGTGCAATGGAAGCACCTTAGTCCAAAGGAATCCACCTGGGAATTGGAAAGTAATATGCGGGATGCATATCCAATTCTGTTCCAGGGGAATTCTGAGGATGAAGAATAAATAACATCGAGGACGATATTATAAATTAAGGGGGTGTGTATGTCACATGTCCCAATTTTGCAAAAACAATTTTATATTGTTTTGAGGAACAATATGTTAAATTTTATGCTAATTTGTAATTGATGACCCAGTGGGGTCAAGGATATTTTATGTAAATTCTGAATATTTTATTATAAATAAATAAATGAGGAGACAACAGCTTAGGAGAGTTGTTAAAAGAGTGTTTACTGGTAAAATTGGTGGAGGAGACTGGGTGGAGAGAAAACTGACATGTGGCAGCATCCTCAAACCACTTCCAACTGTTGTAGGTGGAAACCTCCCTACATTTGTGGTCATGATTCCCCAAGAATGTGGAATGAGAGCAGGTGGCTCAATTAATGAAAACCGGCCCAAAAGACCTAGGCAATCTTTATAAAAATTCCCATTGAAGAGAGATGAGGCTTATCATTATAGAGAAGTGACCATTCAGGTTGAATGAATGTACTTCAGAGAAATTCAATGGAAGGGAAATTTCGAAAGTGTTTGAGGGGATAACTGCTGATTGATCTAGTGCAGCTTTTAAGATGAAGATTATACTATTGATAGCAAAGTGTTTTACTGAGGTATTGAACTAGTTAGTTGATAGAGGGTTCTACAGTTTGCATTCTCCACCATTTCTTATCCCAGAAGACCAGGAACAGGCATGGGGGTCCTTAGGAAGCGTTTTTTAAGCACTCTCTAGGAGATTGGTAGGGAGGAACGAACTCTTAAAATTGTTTTCGTATGTCCTCAACAGGTTATATGTTATTTTATTTTACTGTGTTAGTTAAATAAATATTAGTTTAACTGTTATATGAATGTTCATGGTTCAATTCATGAAATGTTAGATTAGTATTCTTATTATATTATTATATAAATGAAATGGATTTAGAGAATAATGTGTTAGAAGGAAAATAAATTTCTAAACTGTGTTTTTCCACACCTGGAAACCAGGTCGTACTCTAGCGCAGATAGAATGCTTTAAGTAGATAAGAGAATGAAAATAGTAGGTAGGATTGTGTAACTATAAATAGCAGAGTAAATTTATTTCAATGCTTAAAATATTATGAAGGAAAAATAGTGTTATGATTTATTTGTGTTTACTGTTCTTACTTAGCATTACTAAATAAAAATGTAGAAAAGAAACAGTAAACTACATTAGAGTTACAATAATAGTATCCTGATAAAATAAAAGCTTATAGAAGATAACAAGTAAGTTTATAAACAAGTTATTAGCTACACAGTTTATCCATTAAATCTATTAACTAAAATATTAAACTATTGCTTAACATAAACCAGAATTAGGGTTATGTTTACAAACCCTTTATTTATGAAAAGTAAACACAGTTACAGAGTTAATCTTTTAATTCTTACGGAGCTCTGAATCATTTCTAAGTTACAGAACAGTAAATAAATACAAATGTAAATGTAAACAATAAATAGAATAAAACTAAGAAATTACTTATTGAGGAAATAATTATATTTACGAGACAAGATTATAACCTGTGCAAGATAAACCTGAGGGTCGAAACCCTAGATTTTTTTTATCTTTTTATAAATTAATTTAGAACAGTTTTAAACATATACATTGATAACTCAGTAAACAAATTAAACTAAAAGACTATAAGTTATGTGTTAGACTAATTATAGTCTTATCTTAAAAACTTATAATATATTTATAACTCTTTTATTTTTAAAATACTTCATAACCATGTTAAATAAACATCAATACACATGTACAAGCGAAATAGAAGGAAACAGGAAACTGTACTCCATTAATAATTAATTTAATAATACACTTAATTAAGGGTTTCACTTCCAATAAACCCTAACAATTATTTACTTACTGATAAGAGTAAAATTTATAAATTCACATTAAGACTGTTCCAGAGTCTTTATATTAATATTATTTATTTATAAATGTAGCACAAATAGTAAATTACTTCACTATGAGTAGAAGGAGGAAATAAAAACCTATTTTACAATAACATTAATTACAGGTTCATGAAATCATAACAATTGCGAGACAAAGCTCAAGATAATTAAAATCTTTATTTATAAAACCAACTGTAATACATTGTCAAGCCATAAGTATAACTCCTAACTTAAAAACCAAATACATGTCACAGCTCGAAGGTCGGTTTTACCCAGCATAATAGCAAGGGTTTGCACATAAAACTGGAAAGCACATTACATTAAAAACTCTTAACTATTGAGAAACTGAAACAGGCTTCCAACACTGTAATTTCTCCTTCACAACCCTCATTCCAGGTAGGGTAAAACCCAGTTTGAAAAATAGGGCTTACTGTTTAGGGCCACGAATTCCACAAAGGTCAGCCATTCTTTTCCTTTTCACTGATGTGTAGAGCAGTTGACAGTTCCTGCAACAAGCACATTACTGATATTTAGTACGAAGTTCAACTTCAAAACTAAAAACCCTAATTGTGTTAAATAACGTAATTACAATTTTGCATAATGAAATTTAAGTTGTCTTTACCTGTCAGAGAGGAGAAATCGAGCAATGAGGAAGCTGTCACTAGCCTGTGCATTTTACATAGAGGAGTATTTAAACTCTACGCTGACCCTAAAGGGAAAGTAGTGTCGATATGCTTAAGTTTAACAAGCCCCGACGAGCCACAAGAAAACTAGACTGAAACTATGGGCATGCCGAGAGCCAACACACAAACAATAACCACTCACGCAATAAGGTTTACAAGCTCCACAGTTTGCAAGAAAATACTAAGTAATGAAACCTCACATCAACATACAGGAGCCACACAGTAAGCAAGTGATCCGTCGGACCTCAACTTGAGTGCATTAAAAGTTTTTAAAGAATGCATTTATCAGTTTGTTTAATTCATGGACCAGCATTAACAGAAATTAAATGCTTAGAACAGAAATGGAAAGAAAAACTGATAAACAGATATAAAAATAAACACAGAATCAGAGAGTCACAAACAGAAGTTGATAACGGAGTTCACCCCCTTCACTAAGCTACGTCTCTGGGTCCCTCTCCAATGGGTACCGATCCAATTAATCTCTTTAAGATCGTATAAGAAAATGGTTCTGGAATCAACTTCAGCAACTGTAACAGAATGCTGTACAAAGTATTTAAGACATCTCTTCTAGAAATTACAATTAGCCTTCAACGGGAAAAGAAAGCTAAAGTATAACAGAAAATGTCGACTTCCGCAGCAATAGTATCTGGAAACTTCACAACAAAACTCTCCTCCCTTCACTAGCTAAATACCTCTGATTATAAAACAACAGTTCGCACCTTCAAATCCGAGCTCGATGCTTTTATTTTATCTCTGCAAGCTTCTCATAATAGAAAACGAGGTGTTCTGTGCTCTAAAGAATCTGAAATCTCTTGGAAATGTGGCCAGAATCCCCTATTTAAGAGTTTAGTGGGAGAATAAGTAACAGGTTCAACTTGTCGGCTACCTGTCATTTCATATTCCATCTATATATAATGATATGCTATCTTTTAATTTCCATTGAAACGTTTCAACTGGATGTACATATCACGTTACATTCATCTCTGTTCCACTAAATGGAGCTCCTCCATGTGATCCATTAAACTTTTCCATTTAATGTGACATTGCAACTGCGACATAATATAACGTAACCGCCAGCTAACCCTGCACCCAATGTGATAACCATTCAATGTTCCACTTGACGGTGCACAAGACCACCAGAACATTTCCAACTAACCGTGCGATGTTATAGCTGACCCATGCACAAAATGTTGCGAAGTTAACTTTTAACTACGCGGCCCATGCTATAACTGCGCGACAACCGTACGACAACTGTGCGGAAACTACATGGGCTTTTCACGAACCATGTGATGTTCCACTTGATGATGTGCAAGACCTACAGAACATTGCCAACTACCCATGCACAAAATGTTGCAATGTTAAATTTTAACTGTGCAGCCCATGCTATAACTGCATGACAACCGCGTGGCAACTGCGCGGGATTTTCCACAAATGTTAAGGGATAAACATCGGACTGGGCACCGTGGACTTTGGTTATAATATATCATATGATATGTGATATATATATATGTAAAATTGCACCGATTAGCATATATGTGGAACATTGCACCGTTTGAATGATAGATGGAACAAACATTAAGGCTAGTCTCGCACTATGTTTAGCATAGGAGTTAAAAACATATGTTATGTTCTTTGAACCATAGATTAAAAACCATCATGCCATATTGGATCAGTGTAATTTTTGAAGATGAATAATCCACCGTATCATTCCTCCCCATTGGAGAGCTTTTGGACCACCAAAATCCTGAGTCACTCTGCAAGTAGTGAGGGTACAACTCCCTCACTTTTCCAATCTCCATCCATCTTGCTTTGCTAGGATGCATGCCTTTAAGCCCCACTCGAAGGTACTCAACATTCCCCCTTTGTGAATTCCTTACATTTCTTTCAAGAATAACGTCATCCTGCAACTCATTCATATATTCAGGTGCCATATCATCAACTGAAGGAATCTGCATGTTAATTTCTTCATCCATGATCAAAGGAGGCTTATACAATTTAATATTCTCAACATTAACAACTGAATAAATTTGCATGTATGGACGTAAATTTAAGCGAAAAGCATTAGTACCGATCTTTTCCAAGATCTCAAAAGCACCATACCTAATAGGTTTAATATTTTTACCTTCACCTTTCATTCTTTCTTTGGTGATATGTAACCAAACTCTGTCACCAACCTAAAATTGATGATCAACTCGATGCTTGTCATGCCTGGCTTTGTACTTTTCCTGGCTCTTCTCCAACTATTCCTGAACTGCCTGCTGCACCTCTTGAATTCTCTGAATGAATCTTAGAGCTTTATCTACATCATGATGTCCATCCACTACATCTTTGCTAAAAGAGAAGTCCATCAGTGTTTTTGGCAGATAACCAAAACACGTTTCAAAAGGAGATCTTTTCGTGGAAGAATGAACTACATGATTGTAAGCATTCTGTATATACTGCAACTTGTCATCCCAGAGTTTAGGATGTTTACTACAATATCCTCTGAGCAGCTGAACCACTGTCCTGTTCACTACCTCTGTTTTCCCATCGGTCTATGGATGAAAAGCTATACTTTTCTTTAGTTTAGTATCCATAAAATCCCATAAAGTTCACTAGAATTCTCCCAAGAAATGGGAATCCCGATCAGATACAATAGACATGGGTAGCCCAAAATGTACCCAAACATTCTGAAAGAATAGATGAGTTGTTTGTTCAACAGTGATCTGTTTGTTACATGGCATTAAGATACACATTTTGCTGAATCTGTCCACAACAACATATAGGTAATCATGCCCTTTTCTAGACATAGGTAGTCCTCCTACAAAGTCCATAGAAATGCTTTCCCAGGGACGAGAAGAAACTGGAAGAGGAGTCTACAAACCCAATTTCCTATTGCTAGGCTTACTCGTTGCACACATAACACAACCTCTTATGTATTTAGCTACAGTTTCTTGCATCTGAGGCCAATAACAGCGATTCTGCAATACAGACAATGTTTTACTTACTCCAAAATGCCCTGCAATTAATGAACTATGTGCTTCTCGGATCACATGCACTCTTTCTTTCTTTGGAATACAGAGTTGACCGAGATGATACAAGAGCTGATTATGCACATAATATTTCTCTTCCTGTTTACCATGTGTTAATGATGCATATGCGTTCTTAAAATATTTATCTTCTGCATACTGTTCAACATAACTCTCATGTGGTAATGAACTATTCTGAAGAATGATTGAAGCATTCATAGGTGGCCTCGATAACATGTGTGCTACTTTATTATGAATTCCATTTTTTTATTTAATTACGAGATGAAACTGCTGTAAAAACCCCATCCATCTTAAATGTCTACTTTGTTGTACTTTAGTTTGAGATTGCAGATATTGAAGTGGTTGATGATCAGTATGTATGATTGTTTCTTTTCCCATGATATAATGTTTCCACTTCTTCACACTCTGTACTAAAGCATACAACTCTTTGTCATAATTCAGATAGTTACTTACTATAGCAGAGAATGCTTTTGAATGGTAACAGACTGGCTTCCTCCCTTGCATCAAAACGGCTCCCATGGCAAACCCACTGGCATATGTTTCGATCTCAAATGGTTGCTGCAAATCTAGAAACATTAGAACTAGTGCTGTGCTAATCCTTTCCTTCAAAGTGTCGAAGGATCTCTGATGCTTGCCTCCCCACTGGAAAATTTCTTTAATGCTTGTCAACACATGTAATGGAGCAGCAATGGAAGAAAACCCAGAAATGAATTTCCTCCAATATTGAACCGCACCCAGAAAACTTATGATTTCAGTAATGGTGTTAGGCAGTGGCCAGTTTACAATGATAACAACCTTGGCTAGGTCCACTCGCAGGTGGCCTCCACCAATAATATGGCCCAGATATACTAAATAAGTTTTAGCAAACTCACATTTAGACATTTTTACATAAAGCTTCTCCTTCCTCAGTACATCTAAAACTTTCTTCACATGTACAATGTGTTCCTCCAAGGTTTTTCTAAACACAAGGATATCATCCAGATATACAATTACAAAATCATCAATGAATGGACGAAAGACATCATTCATGACCCGCATGAAAGTAGAAGTTGCGTTACAGAGCCCGAAAGGAATCACAAGCCATTCATACAAACCATGTTTTGTTTTAAACGCTGTTTTCCAGGCATCATTTTCAGCGACACGGATTTGATGATACCCACTACGCACATCCAATTTTGTAAAATAAATTGCATTCTTTAACTGATCAAGCAAATCATCAATGCATGGAAGAGGAAACCTATTTTTAATGGTGATTTTGTTAAGGGCCCTATAGTCAATGCACATCCTCCAAGACCCATCCTTCTTTGGAACCAAGACTATAGGAGAGCCACAAGGAGAAGTGCTTGGCCGAATGACTCCCTTCTCAATAAGCTCCTGAACCTGCTTCTTGATTTCCTCATTCTACATTACAGACATCCGGTACATGGCTATGGTCGGGAGTGACACATCCTGCTGCAAATGTAGCTCATTCTGAATTTCTCTCTTTGGTGGTAACCCTTTCGGATATTGAAATAGATCATCATACTTAGAGATGATTTCAATTAGTTCATATTTATGGTTAGGATCACATCCTCCAAAATATTTAGAGATCTCATCATTTTTCACCTTAACCATCATTAATACAAAATTATTACTAGCATTTACCAGCCTCTTCATTTGTCCTGCAGAGACTATTGCTAGATTGGTTTTTGTCTTATGTGCTCGTACAATATTCTCTATGCCATATTTAAAAAGATGATACTTATTCTGCTCTCTATAAAATACTGCTTTCCGGTCATACAAATATGGACTCCCAAGTACTATTCCACAAATTTCAAGTGGTACTACTTCTAGTTCTACCTAGTCCATGAACTTTTCAGTGATTGCCAACTTCAATACACATTTCTTTGTAACTTGCAATTGTGTATAATTAGTAATCCAATGAAGAGGATAGGGTTTTTCATGAGGCATAGTAACTAAATGCAATTTCTTAACCACTTCTTCTGATATCAGATTTACTTGTGAACCACTATCAAACAATGTATCAATATTTGTGTGCTTTGCAATCACACGAACATGAAACAGTGCACTTATATTTTTATCATTTTTCTTAGAAGTAGATGGTAGATTTGTACTTGCACTAGAACTTGATTTTGCATCAATGGGAAGTGAGATTCTTTTATTCTTACCCTGGATTTCGACAGCTGTAAGCTTTGTTTCATCACCTGAGTTGGATCCCAAGTCTTGAATAACTGTTGCAATAGCTTTTGCTTTTCCTTTATCTTTGTTTCCCCCATACTTTTTTGGCCTTAAATATGGATAACACTTCCAACACTTAGAGACATCGTGTCCCTTTTGACAATGCGAACATGTAGGATTTTCACCCTCTTTCTTAATGGTATCCATCTTCTTTTTCCCCTTATATTTACCTTTCGATTTGCTGTCAAATTTAAATGATTTCTTCACAAAAGTATCATTAGCATGCTTACCCTTGGATTCTAAATGTGTAGCTTGAACACATCCATCATCCAAATTACTGGGGTTAAACATCAAGAAAGTATGTCTCAAATAAGAATGCATGCCACCAATGTACTTAAGAAGAGTTTCATGCGTATCTAATGAAACATTCAATGCAAGAGCCCTCTTTCTGAATTCATGAGTATAATCTTGAATATTTTTTCCTTTAGCTTGTCTAAACGTTTTCCAACTCATGTTTAATTGTTGAATATGGCCTAAAAAATAAAATTGCTTCCTTAATACTTCAATGAATTCATTCCAAACTGAAATAATTTTACCATTCTTTCGAAGATCTTGTTTAATATTGCTCTCCCACCAAGTAAGAGCCATCCCACTCATCCTTAAAGTGGCCAATTGAATTCTAGAAGGGTCATCATTAATGCCCTGCACCCTGCAATATACTTCAAGCTGCTTGATCCAATTGTCTAACTTTTCAGCATCTAAATCTCCATTATAAATTGGCAATTCAAATTTCACATCCAATTTGAAATAAGACATATTAGGACTTGCATTATTTGAATGAGAAGTATGAGAAGAAGAGAAAGTTTGACTAGTTTCAGGAGGATCACCATCACCTCCTACTCCTTTACCCTTTTCTTCCTTCTTCACTTCTGCATCTTTGGATGAAGATCCTTCCTCTTTCTTCCTCCTTTCTTCTCACTCATCAAGTAGAATTTCCATCATGGCTTTCATGCTGATAAAAGCCTCCAAAAACTCATTTTTAGAAATAACAGGTTTTTGCATTCTGTATGTCCTTCTCCTTCCCCTCGTGGAGAAGACATGCTTCTTGAGAATGTTCTCCTTGAGCCAATCTCAGGATCTCCTTCAATTAATTCTCCTTCACCAAGCTTTAACCTGGACCTGGTAAGCATTCACAAACTTGCACAAGCAGTTAACCTGCTATGATACCATAACATGATCCGTCGGACCTCAACTTGAGTGCATTAAATTTTTTTAAAGAATGCGTTTATCAGTTTGTTTAATTCATGGAACAACATTAACAGAAATTAAATGCTTAGAACATAAATGGAAAGCAAAACTAATAAACAGATATAAAAAGAAACACAGAATCAGAGAGTCACAAATAGAAGTTGATAATGGATTTCACCCCCTTCACTGGGCTATGTCTCCGGGTCCCTCTCCAATGGGTACCGATCCAGTTAATCTCTTTAATATGGTACAAAAAAATGGTTATGGAATCAACTTCAGCAACTGTAATAGAATGTTGTACAAAGTCTTTAAGACCTCTCTTTTGGAAATTACAATTAGCCTTCAAAGGGAAAAGAAAGCTAAAGTATAACAAAGAATGTCGACTTCCCCAGCAACAGCATCTGGACACTTCACAGCAAAACTCTCCTCCCTTCACTAGCTGAATACCTCTGATTATGAAACAGCAGGTCACACCTTCAAATCCGAGCTTGGTGCTTCTGTTTTATCTCTGCAAGCTTCTCATAACAGAAAACGAGGTTCTGTGCTCTAAACAATCTGAAATCCCCTTGAAATGTGGCCAGAATCCCCTATTTAAGCGTTCAATGGGAGAATAAGTAACAGGTTTGACTTGTTGGCTACTTGTCGTTTCATATTCCATCTATATATAACCATATGCTATCTTTTAATTTCCATTGAAACGTTTCAACTGGCTGTACATATCACGTTACATTCATCTCTATTCCGCTAAATGGAGCTCCACCATGTGATCCATTAAACTTTTCCATTTAATGTGACATTGCAACCGCGACACAATATAACGTAACCACCATCTAACCGCGCACCCAATGCGATAACCATTCGATGTTCCACTTGACAGTGCACAAGACCGCCAGAACGTTGCCAACTAACCATGCCATGTTATAGCTAACCCGTGCACAAAATGTTATGAAGTTAACTTTTAACTGCGTGGCCTATGCTATAACTACGCGACAACTGCGCAGGCTTTTCATGAACCATGTGATGTTCCACTTGATGGTATGCAAGACTGCCAGAATGTTGCCAACTACCCGTGTGCAAAACGTTTCAATGTTAACTTTTAACTGCATGGCCCAAGCTATAACTGCGCGACAACCGCGTGGCATCCGCGCGGGATTTGCCACAAATGTTATGGGATAACCATCGGAATAGGGCACCGTGGAATTTGGTTATAATATATCATATCATATATGATATATATATATGTAACATTGCACCGATTAGCATATATGTGAAACATTGCACCGTTTGAATGGTAGATGGAACATACATTAAGGCTAGTCTCGCACTATGTTTAGCATATGATTTAAAAACATATGTTATGTTCTTTGAACCATAGATTAATAACCATTGTACCATATTGGATCAGTGTAATTTTTGAAGATGAATAACCCACCGGATCAGCAAGACAAAGAAACAACCTCTAATGGCCACCAAGATTGTCACACAGAGCAGCCCGTAGGCCAGCAAAACCTCCGGAGACAAATGTCAAGAGAATATGGTTTCCAGCCCTTAAAAGTCACCAATGCATGGTGGTAAGAAATCCACGTGCCTCCAAATTTTTCAACCATGCATGAGTTCGGTCTATAGTCATCTGCATTTCCAATTAGCCAATTATTATTAGAATGATATACAAACGAACTATGCACATGACTATGGAGTGTGTTTATATATTTATTCACCAGTGATAATATAAAAACTATATCCTCGTAATCAATAGTTTCAAGGATTGTGATTTTGGTTAAAAACGATTTCATAACGTCGACCTTGGAATGGGGAGGCAATAACCTTGCCTTTGGAACAATCCTAAAGTCGACATTATAATAAACATTCTTTTCCAATTAATAATTTGTGAGTTCACATTGCAAAATGATGATAATATATTTACATATTATTTAAAACACAAACCTTATCAATTGCAAATGATGGTTTAAAGATTAGTTACTTTTGCCAATAACTAACATACATCGGTCGACTATGGAGGAAAGGTGTTTAAATATTAACAATAAATAATCACGAGGCATGACCATATTATAAGCTTTTTGTTGTAATCTCACAGATCACATAAGGTTAACAATAATACATACTAAAACATACATAAATATAAACAGAGACAGAAGACAAGAACAGATAGAATAGAACACAATATCTTATTATAATGAGTTCATACAAAGCACAGAACTGAACTGAGTTCTTGTGTTGCTCAACAGCATAATATATACAACTTAGAAACAATTACAAAATAATTACCTGTCGGTTCGGTGAACCGACACGACTGTTAGTTAGTCGACTTAATTAACTAGTTTAGTCGGTCCATCGACTTAGTCGGCTGACTAAGTCAGTCTTTGTTCAAGTCGACTTATGTCGACTTGCTCCTTCTACATCTCCCCCACGAACAAAACGTTTCTTCGTCCCGAAGAAACAGGGAGGTACAAAAAATGTGTTGTATGTCGAACCCTGCAACTACTACTGAGGTGGACTATGCAGACGGATAGTTGGTCTTCTCTGGATGCATACTTCGACTATTGCTGGTGCAGTGATGGCAAGATGATGCTGGAAATATGTCCATGTCTGCAAGGATTTCTTGATGTCAATCGTCAGAGTAGTAAGATTTGAAAGTACCGACATCTTTTCTACCATGGGCATTTCAGCAATGTTCTCCATGTTGGGACCCAACATTTGGTTCTGTTCTTCTGCAGCATCAAGGAGTCTTTTCATCTGCGGGTAGATGTTGTCGACCTTCTCTAAGTTTGGAAGGGCTTGCTGGACCCACTGATGAGCTTCTCGTTCTAGCTTCTGCAATTTTCTATTCTCCATCACAATATGCTCTTCAATGGTCTGCCTCATGTCTGCCTCTATCGACTTACGTCCCTCCAAGGCCTGAATACCTTGTCTTGTCTGCTTGGTCTGGTGATAGACTTGCCCATAATGAGTAGGCCAGTCTCTCAATACTTCCTCAGTAACAATGGATTCCTCCATATGGTCCTGTAAGACTTTGTAAGCCTCTGAAAATGCAGTGTGCTGGGTCAAGAGGAGTCGGGCGGTCTCTTCCTTTTGTTCTGCTTTAGTCTCTTGGAGATGTGTCTTTATAGTCGACACCATGCCTTCAAAAAGATGGTATGCTCTTTCCAGGGGTCGATCGGTAGCGTCTTCGACCAGGCCTAGGATGACAGATTGTGCAAGAGACCTGCATTTGCTGAGAAACTCGACCTGTTCTGCCTCCTTGTCTTTGAGCTCTTTACTTTTGGTGACCGTCCTCTTCTTTGACTCTTTGGCCAAGATTTTGAGTAGTTGGCCGACCTCTGAGTCGGTTAGCAAACTTGCATCTTTTAGGCTAATCTTCAGGCCGAATGTTCTATGGTGCTCTTTATTTTTCTTCTGGGTGTCTTTCTGTGGCTCTTGGGTACATGCAGTAGTTGAAGTGGGATCTGTAGTTGGTGGAACGGAGGCCGAGGGTTTCGTTGCTTGGTTAGGTGGTATAGAAGTCGTGGGTGTTTCTTTTTTAGGAGGGGGTATGGGGGATGGTGGTTTTTCTGTTTGAGGAGGTGGTATGACCACTTCCGGTTGTGAGGCTGATGGTGGGTTTGGCTGTGAATCAGGGGGTGGCGGAGGTGGTGGAGATGATGGTGGTGGAGGTGTAGACGGAGTGGGGGAATGGTCAGGGGTCAAAAGGGTGATGGGACTGTTTGGTGGGCTTTGGTCGAAAGAGATACCTGCTTCCTGCGTTGATTTGCTCCGTGATAGAATGGATGTCTCCAATCACGTTGCCTCTATCGTCGATCGTGGTAAATGTCATTGTTTCTTGGGCGTAGATCTGTTTGTTTGCTTTGAGAGGAGTTGATGTCCGTATTTTTTGTGCCGACTGGAATAGTGCAGGCAGCGTTGCGAAGAAGGCTTTAAGCTCAGTGTCCTTGTTGACCCTGGCTCTTAGAACCTCCGAAATTGATCTTTGATATGCTTCCATGGGCCCACCCAACTGTTCTGCCAGTGCTTGTTCTTCGACTACAAGCGTCGGGGATGGAGGAGGGGGGGTCGACACAAGGTCAACGATGTTTTCAGGCATCTGTTATGTTTTAGATTTCTTGGGATGACCTTCTGGGGTGCCTTTCTCAAGATATCATTGAAACTGGGTTTCAACCGACACTTTATTGGCGCGGGCATCTTCGACAATGTCGACAGCCGCGGCGGCGAGTTCCTCCTCATTGTCGGACGAGTCAAGGATAAGCTTGCGCTTACCCTTGCTTGTTTGTTGTTTTTAATTCTTGAGTCTTTTCCTGGCGACCGCTATCTCCTTAGCCAGCTTCTTGATGGAGCTTTTGGATAGGGTATACTCAGGGTCGTCCTCTTTGACTTCGCCTGTCAGTTCTTGAGTGGGTTTGACGATTGCTGGAGCCGGAGGAGTTGTCTGTTGCACTGTTGGCTGTGTTTTTATTGTTGGTTGTTGTTGTTCTGTCGGCTAGGGTTCGACGACCTGTGCAGTTGGAGGTTTGACAGTAATATGTACCCGACTAGTGGTCACGGTCGGGGTATCCTCTGACACAAATGTACTAATATACAGATTAAGCTCATAGTCCTCCTCCTTCTCCTGGTCTGTCAGCGGTTCGATGGTAGAGAATTCGACCTGTTTGGCAGCCTCCAAAATTGGTACCTTTGTTCTTGCCTGTCGGGTCAACTCTCTGAAAATCTAATCAACTGTCAGGTAGTAGTCGAGGTCCTATGCTTTGGGGTCTTGACCTTGCATGTACCATACTGATGTATGGTCAAGTGCTAACTGGATATGTGAGTTGGCAGGGAGATTCCGTCGGATGTTTTGGGGCACCCTCCACCTCATCGTCCGAACCTTTAGCTGCTGGAACCAAGTCTCCAAGAAGACTTTCCCCTGTTCCAGCTCATGTAGGGTGCCTTTTTGTGAGAAGGGTTTGAAACGGTGCATTTCAAATCTAGTCGGCTCCCGTAAGACTGGACTGCCTTCCGGACATAAGTGATACATGACTATCCAGATAATCAGGGAGGGGAATTTGATGATACCTCCCGTCTCCTGGTAGCATTCATAGATGGTTTTTACCATGTCGGCGACATAGTCTCCCCATCGGTAGACTTTTTCGTTGGTGGCGATTGTGTCGACCACCTCCAGCATCTCCAATTTAAGATCGCTGCTTCAACCAGCCAAGGTAAGGGTGATTGCGATGATTTTTGCCACAATTTGTGGTGTCCTGGTCGCAATCTGTCCTATCATTAATCCTTTAGAGTTTTTCCCAGTCGGTGTGCTTGTAAGTTCTTGGACGAGTCCCTCCTTGATCCCAATTGAGACAGGGTCGCCTTTGTTCAACAGACCCATAAGCGTCGAAATAACATCCCCGGTGATGTCAATCGGCTGGTCGAAGTAGAATCGGCTGTTGTGGTTACGACTGATAATAAATTTAACAGTTGCTTCCTTCGTCCCACCGAAGCTTGCCATCAATGGTGCGTTAGGGTACTGGAGAATGCTGTTGTTCCAGACTTTCTCAGTGGCCTGTGTCATTTTACTTCCTTCATATGCCCACTCTTGGATTTCTGCTGAGAGTTTCTGAAATGGACCCTCCTGGACTTTGGCAGTTTTGATATTCTTCAGTCTTTGGACCAAGGGTGTGTCCTCTTCCTGCAACTCCTTTGCTTTAGCCGCAGCTCAGGTGAGTTTGGGTGTCATGATGTCTGACTGGTCGGAATTTGAACAGGGTTCGTGGGTGTTGGTCGACGGAGGATGCGAGTGCTCTGTGTGTAAGGGGTGTGGTGAATGAACTTTCGATGGTCCATTATTTATAGGCGTGGGAATGGTGGAGTGTCGAACTGGTTGTATTAATGGCGGACTTGACAGTCCAACTGCAATACTCGAGTGCGATTTGGTGAATCTGGTTCGGCGCTCGAGGCCATTAATGTGTGATGGGACTCTCGAGGTCGACGGTCGGTGTCAGTGATGAAAATGGTCGGCATGACTGGTCGATGAGGATGGTCGATGAAAATGATGTCGGTTGTCGAAGGGCTGAGTTGCTGTCATGCTGGGTATTTTTGAGTGTATTGTTTCGTTTTTGGAATTTTTCTCACTTTTTATAGGTTTTGGTTGACAGTTACGGTCGTTATTTTTTCTTTTCTTCTTTTTTTTTTTTTGGGGAGGGGGGAATCAGTTTCTCTATCGTTTAAGTCGGGCTCCGTTGACGAGCTTCCGAAATACTAGGCCCTGTAATGTTTTTAGTCAGACTGAACCATTGGGGTGGATCTCTTCGACAACATAGGGTCCCATCCATTCTGTGTGCAGTTTCTTTGGTTTTCCTTTTACTCGACTGTTCTAGAGTAGAGCAAGGTCTCCGACAGACAAGTTTTTGTTCTTGATGTTATGGTCGTGCCAGGATTTCTGCTGTTGTTTTTGGATTTCCTGGAGTTGAATAGCCATAACTCTATGTTCTTCCAGCTTACTGAGTTGGAACAGTCGATCCTTTCTTGCATGCTCGACATCGATATGTAGTAGTTGAGCTACAATAGGTGCCTGCTGTCGGAAGTGTAGGGGGATGACTGCTTCTTGGCCATATACCAGTCGAAAAGGAGTTTGGTCGGTCGACCATTTATACGCAGTCCTGTATGCCCATAAGACTGCAAGGATTTTCTCATCCCAGTCATCTTTGTCGATATTGCATATTTTAGTTAACCCTTTTGTCAATGTTTTGTTGAAGGCTTCAATCGCACCATTCGACTGAGGATGGTATGCTGTACTTCGACGGTGGTCGATGTGAAACTGGTCGGTTAAGTGTTTGATGGTTTTGTTAATGAAGTGTGATCCTTGGTCGCTGATCAGGGTGAGTGGACATCCAAATCGAGTAATGATGTTTTCATAGATGAACCTAACAGCTACCTCACTTGAACATGTTTCGACAGGTTCTGCTTCTTCCCATTTAGTAACATACTCCACTGCAGTGATGATATATCTTACACCTAATCATCGGGCTGGGACAGGGAATGGTCCTATGAAGTCTATAGCCCAAATTTCAAATGTGAGACTAGGGTTTACAGAGATCAAGGGAATTTCTGTGCTCGGCAGTGGTCGACGAAGTCGTTGACATCTATCACATCGACTAACAAAATTTTTACAATCTCTGTGAAGTGTCGGCCACCATAATCTAGACTGTTGGATTTTCTTGGCAGTTGTGTCGGCTTGAAAATGTCCTCCTGCAGGTCCATAATTAGCTTCGTGAATGATTTGGTCTTGTTCATGGTCGAGTACACATCTTCTAAGGACATCGTCTAACCCCATTTTATATAGAAATCCATTGATGAGGCTGTAAGGGGTAGCCTTCATAGCTAGGATTTGCTTTTTCTTAGTGTTTAGACCTTCTGGTGCCTGACCTGTCTCTAAAAACTGAGCAATCTCCTCCAGTTCTTCTGGTACCGCTTCTATACGAAATAGGTGTGCGTCTAGCAAGTCATCGTCGACTCCAGTCGGTTCCTCTCCCGTGTCGATACGGGATAGGTGGTCGGGCCCGACATTAAGCTTTCCTGGTCGGATCACTACTTCAAACTCAAACTCTTGAAAAAGAAGTAGCCATCGACAAATTCTTCCATGATGAAGGGGTTTATTAACAAGGTATTTCAACACTTGATGGTCGGTGTAAAATATGAAGGGGTTAGCTAACAGGTAATGTCGATATTTTTGAAGGGCAAAAACCATACCTAGGGCTTCCCTCTCGATGGTCGAATAGTTATTTTCAGCCTTATTTAGTTTTTGACTGCTGTAGACTATAGGGTAATCCATTCCATCCTCTCCTGGTTGAGTCGGGATTGCGCCAATAGCTATCCCCGATGCATCAATATGCACATGAAATTTGGTAGACCAATTTGGGAATTTAAGTATGGGGTCTTCGACTAGTTTTCTCTTCAGTTTGTCGAAGGATATTTGGCATTCCTCTGTCCACTTAAATTCTTGATCTTCTTTTAGCATCTCTTCTAGAGGGTAAGTCATATCTGAGTAATGTTTGATAAATTTCCTATAATACCCTGTATGTACCAATAACACCCGAACTTGTTTAGGGTTTATTGGAGGCTTCAAGTCGAGTATGATTTTAATCTTGGCAAAATCAACCTTAATACCATCTTTGCAAACAACATGTCCTAGTAGTATCCCTATGGGGGTCATAAATATACATTTCTTAATGTTTAATGAGAGTTGTATTTGTCGGCATCTTTCCAACATAAGTCCGAGCCATGTGCAGTGATCCTTTAGGGTGGAATATATAGACTAGTCATCGAAGTAGACTGCCATGGTTTTATACATGTGTTCCTGGAAAGTTTTTACAACAATTCTGGAAAAGACTGTAGGTGCATTCTTTAGTCCAAAAGGCATAACCCTATAAGCAAAAGAACCAAATTCACAGACAAATGTTGTTTTCTTCTGGTCTTCCTTTGCTATAGGTACTTGGTTATAGCCTAAAAATCCATCTGTGAATGAGTAGCATTTATGTCCTGCCACTTCATTCAAGATTTCATCAGCATAGGGGGTTGGGAATGGATCTGTTAGTGTGACTTTATTAAGCTCTCTAAAGTCGACACAAATTCTTAACCTGTTCGGGTCATGTTTCTTGGGCTGTACGACCATGGGGCTTTCCCATTCCGACTGGTCGATGGGGTAAATGATTCCTGTTGCTAACATGTTGTCTATTTCCTTCTTAACTATTTCCTTATACTTATGAGCTAGTTTATTAGGTCGTTTCTTAACAGGTTGGACATCAGGTTTAGTATCTATTTTCATATCTCCCATTTCCTGTACTAGTCCTTTTAAGTCTTTGTAGTCCCGTGCAAAGACATCTTGGAACTCTCTAAGTAGGTTTACGATTTCAGTGGTTTGATGTTCGTTCCAATAGTCTCCAATCTTAGCTATCTTTGGACGGTCGTCATTTGAAATGTCGACCTCCTTGGTTTTCACTTTTGCATCCAGCCACTCTGGTGCTTTAGCTTCATTGATCGGCCGACTTCCCTCTTTGAACTGTGAGAATGTAGCAGGAAAGTCGACTGCAGTCATTCTGTCAATGTCGGGTTTATCTGTGGTCTTGAATTTCAAGATGGAATAGATAGGTTTGTTAGTTTCACTGTGGTCAGGGTTCCATCTGAATCTCTTGCCTGTGGTGTGTTCATTTTCTAAGTGCAAGTGGGTCGACTGTGGTCGGGATGTAGTTTGTATAGTATTACAGTCCTTAACCTATCGATGGGTCGGGTAGGGTTGATTAATAGTCGGTTGGAGGAATTGTTTGATTTGTTGTGCTGTCTCATCCAATTTTTCGTTTTAAGGTGTAAACTGGAAGTCTTTGATAAATTTTTCTCTCAATTCCTGCCAAAAGAAGGTTTCTCCCCTAGCTTCCTCCATTTTATACCATTTGTTAGGTAAGTCGTCTAAGGTTGAAGGAAAAAAATGGGGCCAGGCTCTCTCGTCTTTGTAACCAAGTCTTTTCCACTCCTTTTCACAAGTCCTAATGTGGTCTTCTGGATTCTCGCCTTGAGTAAAGATAGGGATTTGGGCTTCCTGTGTTAACTTATGCCTGCCAAACCGTTCGACAAAGAAGGTTGAAGCAGTTGTCCAGGTCTGTAGTTTTGATTGATGGGTATCCCACCATCTAGCTGCTTGACCTGTAAATGTTTCCACTAAGCTTTGCAGTCGACCATGTTCTCCAATATTTTTAGAGACTTGTTCTACATGCATGACTGGGGAGTCCCTCTCCTTATACTGGGGTAGTTGAGTATTGGTTAAGTTCATGGGTTGTAAGGTAGGGCGTTCCCGGAGTTTTTTTTCAAAAATTTTAGGTATAATTGATACAATGAAGCACTGTCGGGTGGGTTTTTTCTGTACTGTTTGAATAGTCTAGCACCCTCTTGCTTGTGTTTCATAGTTTTCTATCTCCCAGTCATAGAGTTCAGTGTCTGAATTATACCCGACTGAGTCTAGGTTACCTAAGTAAAGCTCCCCTTGGGCATTTGGTTCTGCGTAGTCAGTGTTGTTCTGGATCTGATAAAGTTGTCGGATATCGACTTCCTCATCAATCGGTTCAATCCAAGGTTGTCCTTGGGATGGAATGATAGGTACTATGACCTTTTGGCCATTTACTTTGAGCTTAATACATTCTTTGTCTAAAGAGATAGAAGCTTTCATATTTCGACCCCAAGGTCGACCTACAAGGGCTGGGAAGGAGCTAGATCCTTCCTTTGGGTCAATAATTTCAAAATCAACCTTGGTTGATATTCCTTTGATGGTTGTGTCTACATTTTTCCAAACCCCAATGCATTCAATGAGACCTTGGTCGGCTAGTTTTAGATAAATGCCTGACTCATAGAGTCGAGGTCTTCCCATGTTTTCCCATGTGTCCCGGGTCATAATATTTACCTGAGACCCAAAATCAAGCACCACTTGTCGGACATGAAAACCTTCGATTTCCATGTCAACTAGAGGGTCGACATCGTTTTTGTCTTTTTGATTTAGGTTGCAAATGTTCTTAGTTTGTTTTTCAGGGTTAGTACTTTTGATTTGATGCAATAAATCAATGAAGTGGGCTACCGACTCATCTGTTTGAATGAGATGGGTTAACTGCTGTGTCATGCTAAGTTGACTGTGAATAATGTCTTCTTGCTGTGCGATGTTTTGAAATATGTGTGATGCCTCTTGATAGGTGTGTTTTTGTTTTATAGGGTCAGGATAATTATTTGTGTCCTGTATTTTGCTAATTTGGGGGTTATCAGGCCCTGTTTTTGTGCCTTGACGAGTGACAATATGCAGATTTTTAGTATGTAATACATCATGCTTTTGTACACAGGACAAGACATTAACATTCTTTTTCATATTAATTTTTTCCAACATAGTAGGACAATCCTCCAAGGAGTGATCGCCTACTCCACAATGCGTACAGAATTTCAGGTCAGTTCTGTCCTTGTACGAACAATCTGCGCATCTGTGCCCCTCTTTATAGCAAATGAAGCATTGGCTGGGTCGACGAGTGCGTATTTCTCGATTCCCAATGAATCAACCTCTTCCAAACCCCTGTCGTCGATTGTCATACCGATGTTCATATCGTCGACCGTTAGCTTGTTGCCCATTTTGATTGTTTGGATTGCTTTGCTCATTAGTCTATGCTACTGCGTTTGTTTGGTAGACGGCCTGGTAGTTCTGTCTATTTTTCAGGTTCAGTTGACAGTCGGCCATGTTGTGGATTTTTGTCTTGCAGATGGCACACCAGGAGGCCTTTCCATTCTTCATTTTGTATGGACAGTCAGCTGTAGAATGGTATCCACGTTCCTGGCAGATGTCGCAAAACGCTTTCGTCTGCACAAAATGGACATCTTGTCGACTGAACTGCTGTCGACAAGTATCTTTTGAATGACCGGCCTTTGAGAAATTTGTACGCTAGATCTCTTAATTCTTCAGGGTCAACTCTTTTAAAGACTTCTGGACATTTTCTAGCTGTTCCTCCAGGCGGTGGTCTGTCGGATATGCAGGGATATCTTCGTCCATCTCGACCTGCAGAGCTTTTGTCAGCGTGTCTTCATATGTCTTGAAAGTTTCCAGACTGATATGTCGACGAACTTTCTGTGATAGACCTGCAAGGAACCATTGAATTAATAAGTTTTCGTCAATAACATAATATAGTTGGCTCAGTAGGTCCTTCCAACATTTTTCATAGTCACGGACAGTTTCTCTTGGCTTCTGTTGGGTTGTTTTCAGCTTTTTGGCTGCCAGGTGCTTAGCGTCTGGGGTTTTGAAAAAGGATAGGAACTGTGCCTTTATCTCTTCTTTGGTCACTTTGGGGGTCCTTTTTGTGAATTTCATGAACCATGTCAAGGCTCGTTTGCGTAGGGCCCCTGCAAACTGGGCCATCTGTCGTTCTTCATCCGTGACCTGGTTTACTTCCCAGGTCGACTCATAGACGAACCAATGTCGTCTGGGGTCTTCATCCCCCTTGTAGAGAGGAATGTGAGCAGTTCCGTGACCCATGCTTGAATCACTATCACTACTCTCAGAAGATGGCGGGGTAGGTGGTGTGGGTGGTAGTGAAAGAGGTGGGGTTGTTGATACAGTCGAACCTGTGGGGGTGACAATGGGGTTTTGGTTGACGGAACTTATGCTTCTGTCGGTGGTTGATTCTTTCGTGCCATACAGTGGATTGTTGTGGATGTGTACTGTCGATGTTCCACTATCACTGTCACTCTATGTGCACAGGTCGTCTTCTTTGAGTTCTTCTAGAGTTGTATGTGGCAGGGGGGGTGCTCCTTCATGTGTCGGTAGGAGCAAGTGGATACTCTGAAAGGAGGGTGCCATTTGAAAGGTCACCCAGTTCCCTTCGACTAGTCAGCGTATGACAAGGTGTCATCCCGAGTATGGTTCATCACCTATTTGACTCCAGATTGTGATGTCACCAGCTCTCAGTCGGAGGTCGTCTTCAATAATAGTCTGTATTACGGTATGTGGATTGGCTGGGGACAGGGTTACTTCATCGGGAACCGTTATTTGGAGAGCTTCTTACTGCTCTATCCACACTTCTTCATCCTTAGGGGCCGTCTCTTCCTATATGCCTGTGTTGGTCATGACCCGACTCTGGCGTATTCTCAGCTCGGTCGGTCTCCCTAAGGTTTTGTTCTCGATGTAGCTCGTCAGCTCATTCACGTCTGGCTTCCCTTCTTTGCTGTCGTTCATCCCTCTCAATTTTCTTAATGTCCGACATACTTTCATACAATACTATTCCTTCGGGTCCTCTTCGGTCGATTGTTCATTACTGGCTTGGTCGACTAGGATCCACTATGCTCCCTCTCCGACACACGACCAGCTACAAGCACTTATACTATGAAACAAGAACTATATACTATGTACGAGAACTCTACCCATAAAAATGATGATTTTTGCAAAAAAAACACCAAAAACACCCCCCAAATAGAAAAGTGTTGATACCAGTATACACGTTTTTTTTTTAGGGTAAGAAATAGAGCCATGGACTAAACATCCCATATTTTTGTTTAACGAAACTTTAAAATCAACCTTAAATTGGAAAAAAAGAAAAATTCTTGAAGAGATAAATTACAACTTTCTGGAAAATTGCATATTAAAGAAAAAACAAATTTCTCTAATAATTTCACCATTATAACCATATAGAAACAAAGAAATTATGATGTGATTCATAATGAGATAATATATTAGACCATACAAGAACAAATGGTTCATATAAATATTCAAAAACTCCTCTAGAGTTTCAATTACAAAAATCATACTAGTAAAAAGCATCTAACTGCCTCTTCAAATTCATCCATGGATTATGACACCCCATCATCAAAAACTCCTGTAGAGTTTCAATTAAAAAAATCATACTAATTGCAAAAAACTCCTGATGTAATTTAAAATAATTTAATCATTGATGTGTAACCTCTAAGAAAAGTGCAAATATCCCTAAACTTGATGGAGAAATAAGAAATGAAAAAAATATTTCTTTAAATATTGATTCATCCAGCTACATGATGTGACCACAAGTTTCCTCAAGGAAATAATTGATCCAAATGCTAGTTGTCCAAAGAAAACGTTAACACACTAGAGGGTCATTGCGAGCTAAAGGAAAGAAACATGATATGTGATTGTGATAATAGAAGCATGACTTGTAATAGTAGAAGGAAAGAGAAAGGGAAATCAAATTTCTAGACATTCCTAATGATAGTGGGGTTCCACATATTTATTTTTGGTACAATGATAGTGGGGTTCCACATATTTATTTTTGGTACTACAATCCTACCATATAACACTTATGAGAGGTAATTAGGGAGGGGAACAAAACCAAAATGAATACAGGGTGTACAATGAATACATTAAGGGAATTATATCTGATGTCATCCATTACATAGGGCATGTTGCCCCACTTTATAGGGTCACTTTTAGACACATCTTCCAGTACATGCACGAAAAAGAGTTTTTTATCACATAGGATATGTACATGGACCAGTTCATTTCCTACAACAAGAAGGCTAATATCATCATGAACATATTTCCTCATTCCTAAGGGAGTTTTCATCTACAATTTCAAGAAACATGTGGTTAATTTTCCAAAGGTTCAGGAGACTTCGCTATCATCATCATTCACAACCTTGGTAGTGACGAATAGAAAGTTAAGTTCTCTTTATTTGTACATATTCAATTTCTTCTATTGCCTCTTTTCAATGGGTAATGACAAAATATGGTTTCCTAAGCAACAAAACTATCAACCTCTTCAATGCATGGAAATTCAAATATGTCATATATACATTGATAGTAGTTACCCTTGGAAGTTTTACCACTTAGTGTCATCTCCATGAAGGATAAGCCCAATGTGCTCGCCTTGCTTAGTTGCAAAATTGTCCTTTTTTACTTCTTTAACCATTTTGATATTTAGGATGAATTAGGTTTGGAATAGCAGTCCTTGGTACTTGTGCTTTCAATGACACTTCTAAATACTTCTTCAATGCTATCTCTAGTAGGTTCTACCAAAGTCCTATATTTCTAGAGCTCTTTGTTTTGGGGTGAAAGATTCTTGAAAACTTTTTCTATCCTCCATGGGGTGGACTTATATTTTATTGTGTTATTGCATCCTTATCAAACACCGGTCTCTTCATAACACCCTACTTGGATTGGCTCCCTTACTCTGAATTTTATTTAACTAAAGGTGTATTCTTTTATCTATGCATCTTTGTGCTAATAGGCTATATGCTTATAGAGAGGGGATTTTTTCATAATGTCTCTATGTTGATGAAAAAATATGCACTTAAATGGGACATTTTCATAATGCATAATTAGAATCATTTCTTTTCCTCCACATTCCACATTCCATAGTTATCTATCCCTAGAGAGAATGACTATTTACAAACATTTTGATTATGATAATGAAATGGTAAAAATAGCAAGTTTGCAAAGAGATACTTCATTCCTCCATGAACTGCTAGACAAAATTTAATGCTATGGAAGAAGAAGAGAAAGCTCATATTGTGTAAACATACCAGCATATCCCTTAATGTTAGAGATCAATATTCTAATATTTCAAATACAAAAGATAAAAAAATCAATGCAGAGTTGAAATGTGAACTTAACACTCACTGTTTTGTACCATTCTTGTGATACCCACAGAAAACTATTGCAAAATTGTCTTTTTACTGCTAAAATAAGTTACCCATGAATATTTCCTTAAATATGTAACACCATTGAAAACATAAACATTTTGAATGCATTTCTTAATAGCTGGAGGGTTTGTTTGTTTGAGAAATGGATGATTCTTCTTGAGTACCATAGGTTGTTTCTTGAGAAATCCATTTTGAGTAAAAAAAAGGGTAAAATGTTGTCAGCATTGGCATCTTTGACATGTTTTTCATTCATAAAATGGGTTTCACCCTCAAACACATGGCTATCATTTTTCCGGTGACTAGGTAATAAGTTCAAATATGAGGCATAATTGTTTTAGTTATCTATGATTTGATTTCTAATCCTTCCTTTGTAGTTTTATTTGAGTGTTATTGTTTATTTTTCTCTTTGGAAGTGATTTGGGAAGAATGTTCAATAATACTAATGGGTTTTTCTAAAGGTTAAAATCCTTGGGAGCATGAATAAGAATTTTAGGTTTTGGTGTAAGTCCTTAGTGAAGGCTCTAGCCCCTATGGGTCCCATATGATTGCTAACTTGTTGAAGCTACAATCTACCCATTGAAATTTTATAAAAGAATTATAATGCACTTTTTATGATCCAAATCTTCATTGTACATGTGGCTATATCTATGCAAAATTATGAGGCTAGACTATATAGAGTTCTAGTTAAAAACTCACATGCAGAGTGAAGTATGAAAATCTTGGTTGACTTTTGGGAAAGAATGCACCTGATTTCTAGGAATCTCGTTATCAATTTTATAAAACTGAATCAAACAAATTACATTTTCCATCAAAATATTCCTTAAATCCAACATTACTATTTTTGAATTTTTGGAAAGGAATATTGGAAAATTATTAAATGTCTTGATAATACAATTGTTATGAAAACAAATTCATCCACGTGACCTTTAAAATTTTCCATGCTTACAACTTACATGCATTTGAATTTTGGTATTTGAGTAAGTCATTATGCAAGAGATGGACTTGAGCTATATAATGGGATCGCAAAACAATGTGCACAACATCCTCAATTGTTTAAAGTGGCCCTCGATGCCCGGCATCAAGGGAGGAATCAGTCTCTACAGGTATGTAGAGGACATCAGATGCATACAATGACGCGTCATTATCCCAACCTACTTCTTCCGCATATACTTGGTCTTGCCCCTAAACTACTAGTTTACACAACACTTTTCCACAAATCATGATTGTAGGCTTGATGTAAATATCATACTCCTGGATGGTTTTAATCCAATTTCCTCGCCTTTCGCCAAGTTCCTTCTGTATGAATATAAATATAACAACCGCATGTGGAACACCTTCCTGTGGCTTTTCAAATGTAAGTCCTCAACTATTTAACCGTGATCACGGCATAAGCTTTTTGATAAACCGCTGGATACTTTAGCTCAAAACCTTGAGGACCCGTGCTCATAAATGATGATATAATAAACTAACTCCCTTCCTAATATTTATGAGTGAGGGCATCGAGGGCGGCCCTCGAGGATTGTGACCCTATAATGTCATTTTTATTGTATTGAGTTGAAATGAGAATGTTATGTAGAGATTATTATTGATTTAGACGTTTAGACATGGACTTCAGTGGTCTGGTAACCTTAACACTCTACGATCATGCAGATGCTTTCATTGTTGGTCGATGGAAGAAAGACTTGTTGGTTTGAATGGCAGATGGTCTAACGCTTTATATAAGTTTGTTGGTTGCATATATTTGTCAAGGTCGGGAATATGAGGTGGTGGATCCCATGCATTCAAATCAGTTAATGAATGGCTGCTGGAATCTACTTTGCTTCCAATCTCAGCAATAAAGAATGGATAGCAGTAGCGCTATACCGGACATTCTTTCATCCTACCAAACGCATGATACATACAGTGAAGACCAGAGGATTGTAATGTCTAATCCTAATTATATTGTTTGCAATATGTTGGGCGTCTGTGACATTCTCTGCTTGTTGGTGTTATGCATTCCATCTTGCAGGAACATACCATTATTGCTTAAACAACTCTCTGCTTTAGCTCGTTGCATCAAGTTCTTTTTACAGAAGACAGCATCAGATATGCGGGGAGCAGCTAATTTCTCTGCCTGTTTCATTTCTTCAACGAATAATTACATTTATGGTATTAGTAGTATTCCGTGGAATAATATTGTATCATCTTATCCGGTTGGATTCGCGTAGCTCTTACATCGCCCACTAAAAGTATTTGTTCGTGTTTTAATCAGCGATTGCTTGGAAAAATACTCAACAAAAATGGCAATTAGGTTATAAGAAACCCTATGTTTGTTGTTTGTAAGGGCACTGAGGGAATGTAATAAACTTTATCAATGGGCGCACCCGTGGTGGACTCAGATGTAATAAAATTACAGTTGTGATCATGTACAGTGTCCAGGTTAGAGCTGATTTAATTTTTAATCTGTTGATCTGTAAATAGGT
>LPNX010959864.1:0-23272 GCA_001517045.1 Pseudotsuga menziesii
ATATATATATATATATATATATATATATATTACCCTTGTGTCGAAAATCCGACGACATAGCTCTAGTGTCGGAATAGCCCTAGCATTGGAAATCCTACTCCATCGTGTCAAAAATCCTACACCTCAGTGTCGAAAATCCTACGCCCTAGTGTCAAAATAGCCCTAGTGTAGGAATAGCCCTAGTGTCGGAAATATGACCCCCTAGTGTCAAAAATTTGATGGTTCTAAAATAATTTAAAAGGATCAGTACTTTTCATCGTTACTGTCCAACACATCCATACGATACGTCAGATGTCGTCAGATTCTGTCCTCAGATTTTGGGTTCAAATCCTGTTGTGTATGCCGGTTACAACTAAAACCTTAAGCCATGAATCCAAAGGAAATTAGAAACACTCCAGCTAGAATGAAGAACACTCTTATTCAACCTCTATCCATTGTTTTTCTATCTGAATTACAACCTCAGTCTTCAAATCTATGCAGGAAACAATTTTTCACTCACACAGTTTCTTTACAGTAGTCGTAAAACACATAAAAACTAGTCTTTACTTCTCACGAGGCCTAGCTCACAGTGGAAATGTGAAACCTAGAATTCAACATGGAGTAACGGAGGCCACAAGCTCACATCTCAGTCTCACCAGACAAGAAACCCTCGCTCTCTTGCAAATGAAGATTAGGGAAAAAACCAAAGTCAACTTAACCATTGGTTTAATCCTCCACGTGCCCTTCTGTATTTGTCATCGACATGGGTAACTTCTCTATAGTCACGTATGCAGTTTTGAATCTGCATTTAAAATAATTACATATCAAATCCTATAACAATTAAATCAATGCAATTGCTATGATTGCCAATAATATTTTACCTTTGAAATATTTCCATGCTTAGTATAGTAATTATAGGATTAAGACATAGATATTCTTCTAGGGTTTATTTTATAAATCAAGTTATTTTTCTAACTATGTTTGATAGAGCTAAAAGATATATATTGTATACTAAACTATATAAAAATGAGATCTAAAGGTAGCCATTTGATTTTATTAGAGCTGGGAATCAAAAGGTTAAATAGGACCAAACAAAAATAAGATCTCCTATAGTATGTTAATCAACAAAATTATCTCAAGAGTTTAATTAAACAAACTTGTAAACATGTATAGTTTATAGCTAGTGGTACACCAAAAAGTCAAGGTGTAAAATACAAATAAAATAGAATCAAGATAAAAACTATAAAAATTTTAAAAGGCATTCTTTCAGCTAGGAAGAAAATCTCAATCCAAATGTAGTATGGAGTTGGGGACGTAAGTAAAAGGAGATCTCATATTGAAATAAGAGTTTCAATTTTAACTCTAAACATCTAATCCATGAATATACAGTCCAGATTCATTATAGGTATGTTTTTATTTTGAGGAAAACATTTAATTTAAACCCTAGAACAAGGGTAAATGTGATAGACATTAAACGTTGTTGAGTGATCTAAGCATTAAGCTATGAACTTTATTTCTTTCCATTTAAACTCTAAATTACAATTACTGTAAACAGGAATACAACTATTCATTAGAATTTTAATCATAAACATCCAAATGATTTGAGGACAGTTGATAGTATTTGATCATGCAATTTTCTTAACTCATATATAGGTAGTTTTGTTTTCAACATCCTTAAGAATTTTTAATGACATAAACAAGTTCAACATTACCTATTATGGAGACAAGCTGCATTTAAACCTTCTAAGTCTAGCATCATATTCATGCTAGGGAAGTATCTTCTTAACCTGAATATAAATATTATTTTTACTGGAACTTACGCTTACCTGTTAAATCTTGTAAAGATCCATCAGTCCCACTGTGTTAGCTAGAATTTAAGTAACACCCAATCACCCTAAGAATCTTTCCCCTACTTGACAAAAGAAAACAATACTATACTTAGCATTAGTAAAAAAATACAGTTTTCTTTTCTACTTTCTCTAAAAATGAAACTGCTAGGTTGAAACAGTACTAATACAGTATTTAGAGATAAAATTTTGAGTTATACACAACCTTGTAAAAAATTAATCTTTGTTTCTCTTGCAAACTGTTAATTATTCTACTAACCATTAGTGGTTCCTTAACCAGGACTTTTGACATTTTATGTCACATGAAAAGTTTTAATTTTTTACGAATTTTTGAGTTATTACATGTGGTATCAGAGTACAAGGTTCAGACACTAGGCCTAAATGTGGCTCAACTTGCATATGTGGAACAGTAAATTTAAACAAACATACTGATGTTATTTTGCTTTGAATCATATTCCCAGAAAATTTTGTTTTCTGAGTTAATCATAGGTATGGATATATTGGAAGAATATGCGGATGACAGATCTCCTTACACTGAATGAAATAATTTTCAAAAATAACCTATACAAGAATAGATAACTAATAATTCTTCCGAACTACTACAAATAGTTAAGGAACTAAAAACAGAGATGGAATCGGTTAAGAATGAAAATGAGATGATTCTGAGAGCTTAGGAGGAGCTAAATAAGATTTTAATGGAAAGATTTCATACTAAGGAAAAATATAAAAGAACTAAGTCAGAAGATATGGGTAATCAACATAAAGATAAAAGGACTAAACAAGTTTAAAATGAAAGTAGCTCATCTTCTGAAGTATATGGTGATTCACATAAACAAAACTTCCATTATACTAGTGGCAGTAGTGAAGATAATCACCATACTAGGAAGAGAAATTTTAAACCTTAAGAAAAAATATCTGGGGAATTCAAGAAGATCAAGCCACCAACCTTTAATGGAGAAACTGAAAAAGGGGAAGAAATAGAATACTGGCTGTCTGGGATGAAGAAATACTTCCAAATTTATAACTACTCTAATCAACTGAAGGCCAAGATGGCTATTTATAATCTTACAGGAAAAGTAGATATATGGTGGTAGGACTTAAAAAGAGTCAAAGGTATAACGGAGAAAAATATAAATTGGAGTACATTTAAGAAATATTTCAAGAAGAAATTTTTATCTGAACAATATTATGAAGAAAGGGCTAAGGAATTTTATGAGCTAAAACTAGGAACAATGAATATGAAAGAACTAAATAGTAAATTTATAAGTCTGCTCAGGTATGTGCCATATATTGTGGACGAAAAACCTAAGGTACAGCGATTTCTCAGATGTTTACCTTATCATATAAAAGACAGAATTGAGTATGACAATCCAAAAACTTTAGAAGAAGCAATGAGAAAAGTGAATTTATTTTATGAATAGAATCGTAAAAAAGAAAGTATGAATAACTGGAAGGCCAAAAGGAATAATAACTTTGAACAAAAAAAGAAAGATTTTGTACCTAATCGAAATTTTAAGAATAGTAATACCAGAAATTTTCCTAGTAAAAATTTCCAAGGGAACAAAGGTAATTCACAGACCAATCCAAACAATCAAAGGAATAAGGAATCTGCTAATAACCACAGTAACTATACAAAGAATTTTGAATGAAAGGAACCCATAAAGTGTTGGGAATGTAATGGTCCGCATTATGCATCAGTCTGCCCCAATTGAAAGAATACTGTTAGCAACATACACACAATACAGGAGGAGATGACTATTGGTGATCAAGCGAGGACAATGCCTAGGATCAATGTAGCATTGGAGAACCAGCAAGTAGATTATCAAACTTCCATGGTGGAAGTGTAAGGTAAGATCAATCAAATACCTATATTTATTTTAATTGATCTAGGCGCTAGTTTAAGATATATTTCTCTTAATTTAGTAGAAAAGTGTAAGCTTTCAGTTGAAAATTTTGCAAGATCTTGGTTAGTTCAGTTAGCTACTGGTGCAAAGAGAAAACTAATTAGCTTTATTAAGAATTGTGCAGTAACTATGGATCAGTTTGAAACCTCTGTTAAGCTCAATGTGCTACCTTTAGGTTCATATGATATGATAATTGGTATGGATTGGTTAGAACAGCATAGGGTGGTCCTGAATTGCTTTGATAAAACATTTACTTACATAAACAATGATGGAGAGTTAATAAAAATAAAAGGAATCCCTAGGAAAATAGGCATAAGGAAAATTTCTTCTTTGCAGCTTAAGAGAGCTATTCGAAAGGGCTGTAAAGATTTTTCCGTAATAGTAATTAATGAAGAAAATACTAACAATAGAGATAAATTAAAACTGAAAAATATTCTGATTCTAAGGGAATATTCAGATGTATTTCTGGAAGAAATTTCGGGACTGCCTCTGAAACGGGATTAGATTTTACAATTGAGCTGGTACCTGGTTCAGTGCCCAGCTCAAAATCTCCTTATCAAATGAATATACTGGAATTAAATGAACTTAAGTCATAGTTAAAAGAACTTATTGATAAGAATTACATTAGACCTAGTGTGTCTCTGTGTCTCCCTAGGGGAAACCTGTCAGTTTTGTTAACAAGAAGGATGGAACTCTACAACTATGTATAGATTACCGTCAATTAAATAAAATGACTATCAAGAATAAATATCCATTGCATCACATAGATGATCTGTTTGATCAACTACGTGGAGCAATGGTGTTCTCAAAGATTGATTTACGATCTAGATACCACCAAGTCTGAATCAAGGATGAAGACATCTTTAAAACAACTTTTAGGACTCGATATGGACATTATGAGTTTGTCATTATGCTATTCGGGCTTACTAATTCCCGAGTTGTTTTTACATGTCTAATGAATAATGTAATGCACAAATATCTAGATAAATTTGTGTTTGTATTTATTGACGACATGTTAATTTACTCAAAGTCTGAAGAGGAACATAAACAACACTTAAAAATTGTCTTACAAGAGTTACGAGAACATCAACTTTTTGCAAAATTTAGTAAATGTGACTTCTTTAAAGATAAAATCCAGTATTTGGGTCATGTGGTGACTAAAGAAGGAATTTCTATTGACCCCGAAAAGATAAAGGCAATCGAAGATTGGCCAGTCCCAAAAGACGTAACTGACATCCTATCATTCATGGGGATTACTGGTTACTATCGGAGATTCATCGAAGGGTTTTCAAGAATTGCAAATCCTATAACCTCTTTGCAGAAAAAGGGGAAGAAATTTGATTGGAATTAGAAGTGTGAAAATAGTTTTCAAAAGTTAAAAATGTTATTAACCACCGCACCAATTCTAATAATTGTTGATCCTAATAAAGATTTTATAGTATGTACTGGTGCATGCAATGACGGTTTAGGTGGAGTATTAACTCGGGAAGGACACATCATTGCTTATGAGTCAAAGAAGATGAAGTTTCACGAGAAAAATTATGCGACCTATGACTTAGAATTAGTTGCTATCATACATGCCTTAAAAATGTGGCATCATCATTTAATAGGAAGGAAGTTTATATTAATGACAGATAATAAAGGATTGAAATATATGTTGGATCAACCTAACTTGAATGCTAGGCAAGCTAGGTGGCTAATTTTTTTGAGTGAATACGATTTTGAAATACAACATATTAAAGGAAAGGAGAATAAGGTTGCTGATGCATTAAGTAGAAATGCAAAGCTGAATTTTGTAACAGCTATCAGCACTTACAAGACAGACTTGGAAGAATAGCTAGAAGATGGAATAGAACAAGATGAAAATTATTGGAAATTACAAGCAAAGCTAAGAGAAAATTTAATAGAAAGTCTAAGTACATGGTACAGCTTGAATGAAAAAGTATTATTATTTTATAAAGATAGATTATACGTACCTAATGTACCTAAGATTAAGCTATTAATTCTAAATGAAGTTCATAAAACTCCTTATTCAGGGAATCCGGGTTATCAGAAAACCATAACCATGCTAAGAAAGGATTATTTCTAGCCAAACATGAAAAATGAATTAGCAGAATACATTGCTAGGTGCTTCGAATGTTAGCAAGTAAAAACTAAACATCAGCATCCATCTAGGCTACTTCAACCATTGCCTATTCCTAGCTAGAAATGGGAGATAATTAGCCTTGATTTTATTATGGGACTACCTAGAAATCAGAACCTAAATGACTCAATAATGGTAGTTGTTGATAAATTGAGTAAAGCAGCCCATTTTCTACCTGTAAAAACTACTTATAAAGCTGCAAATATTGATGATATTTTCTTAAAACAAATTTTTTAGTTGCATGGAATACCGAAGGTGATAATTTCAAATCGAGACCCTAAGTTTACATGTAATTTTTGGAAATCTTTGTTTAAAGGGTTAAATACTACATTAAATTTTAGTATCTCTTTCCATCCTCAAACCGATGGACAAACCAAAAGAGTAAATCAAGTATTGGAGGATCTACTTATAATGTATGTAAAGCAGCAGCTAGGTAAATGGGAATATTATCTACACCTGGTAGAATTTGCTTACAATAATCATTTTCAAGCTTTAGCTATATATAGTCATTTTGAAATTCTGTATGGAAGTAAATACAATACTCCTATCTCTTGGAGTAATCCAGTGGATAGGTTAGTATTAGGACCTGAATTAGTAAAAGAGATGGAACTAATTTTAAAAAAGGTACAAGGTAATTTGAAAATTGCGCAAGATCGACAGAAAAGCCATGCAGACCTTAAACGAACTCCAAAGGAGTTCCAGGTAGGTGAACATGTTTGTATTAAGGTGTGACTTAAAAAGAGTTCTATGAGGTTGGGTAGCTGTGCTAAGCTAGCACCCTGATATTGTGCTCCTTTTGAAATATTGTCTAGGATAGGACAGGTAGCATATCAGTTAGCTCTACCACGAAATTTAAGAGTTCACAATGTTTTTCATATTTCTATATTAAAAAAATATGTACATGATGCTACACATGTTATTAATTGGAATGATGTGCAGGTGGAACCCGAAGGAGATTTTCTGGTGGAACTAGATTGTATCCTCTAAAGGAGGGAGATCTCACTTAGAAATTGCACCATTGGTCAGGTGAAGGTGCAATGGAAGCACCTTAGTCCAGAAGAAGCCACCTGGGAATTGCAAAGTCATATGTTGGATGCATATCCAATTCTATTTCAGGGGAACTCTGAGGATGAGGAATAAATAAAATCGAGGATGATGTTATAAATTAAGGGGGTGTGTATGTCACATACCCCAATTTGCAAAACAATTTAATGTTATTGAGGAACATTATGTTATATTTTATGCTGAGCTTGTAATTCATGACCAAGTGGGGTCAAGAATAATTAATCTATTTCAGAATATTTTATTAATAAATAAATAAATGATGAGACAACAGCTTAGGGAAGCTGTTAAAAGAGTGTTAACTGGTCACTTGATGGAGGATACTAGGTGAAGAGTATACTGACAAGTGGTAGCATCCTCAAACTACTTCTAACTATTGTAGGTGGCAACTTCCCTATATTTGTGGTCATGATTCCCCAAGAAAGTGGAATTGGAGCAGGTGGCCCATTAAGTAAAAATTGACCCAGAAGACCTAGGCATTGATATAAAACTTCCCATTGAAGACAATTGAGGCTGCTCATTCTAGAATTGTGATCATTCAGTGTGAAGGAAGTGCACATGAGAAATTCGATGGAGGGGACTTGCTGAAGTGAGTTTGAGGGGTTAACTGCTAAGAACGGAACTTATGCAGCTGTTAGGATGAATTTATTATTGTTGTAATAAGGATTAAATTACTACTGTAATTTGACCAGTCGGGTGACAGAAGGTCTTAAGGATACATCCTTCATTTAGTACTCTACCGGGAGGACCAAGAAATAGGATCGGGGGTCCTGAGGAAGTGCAAACTAAGCTTTCTCCAAGAGTAGGTTGGGAGGAATAGCCTCCTTAAGCTATTGTCACCTCATCATTTGAGAGGTTTTTATTTGTTCGGGTTATTTATAATTTATTTACTATTTTCAGTAAATATTTACTCGTTTTTCAAAGATATATATGTTATTGTTGTGTTAGGGTTTATGCAGAAAAGTGCATTGTGTATTAATGAAATTAGGGATATGTAAATTATGTTTAAAAGAGTAGTATTGCTTCTAAATGAAAAGTAAATAGATACAAATAGATATAAATTATCATATTGTATTTTTCCATGCCTTGTATAAGCATTACTCTAGTACAGTTGCTTGATTAAGTAGATGTGATGATTTATTTATCAACTCAGAATGAAAAATTCAAATGATTACTTTTATAGTTTGTATGTGATTCATTCTAAAAATTAGCAGTATTTGCTCTATCTACTGGAAGTATCTATATTATCTAATACAGGAAAAGAACAAAATATATATTAATTATTAGTAGCCATACTAATCACAGAACTATTATTAGTACTAATAGTTAACACAAACATAATAGATAAAGTTAAATAAATAAACATAGGAATAGTAAACAAAATAGTACTTACGGTTTGAACCTAGATAGTACTCCATAAGTTTTTATAATAACTTACTCTAAGTTCATATTTCCATTATACACTAAGAACAAATGTTTTTACTGTAAACTTCAAATATTTACTTAAGGTTATCGAAAGATAGGTTTTATCCCTATCAAATAGACCTTCATACTCTTAATACTTTTATAAAATTTAACAGCTGTAATTAATTATTTATAAAAAGTAAAATTAGAAGAACAAAACCAAAATTATTCCTGTAAATTATATCTTATTATAGAAATGTAGGGTATTCAAAATAATAACCCTTCTGAGGAAAAACAGAGTACTAAATTTACTCAATAACAGTGTAAAATTTCCAATAATATAATTACTACAAAACATTTAAATTACAGGAAAACATAAAAATTAAATAACATTGTTAATGATTTAAATAAGAGACAAAATAGAAAGTAGCATAATGGCTCATAGGCCTTCTATAAATTTCAGCCGAGGCTTAAATCCTACACAAAAACAAATCCTACCATTTCTTTTGAAATAGAAAATAGTAAACCCAAAAATTTATAGCTACTAATAACCCTTGTCTGGTTACAAGTCTTGAATGAGCGAATAGTCTCTTCTTTTCATTAAAAACCCCCTTAAAAACTTAAGTAACCAAGTAGATGTCGAGTAACATTGACATGGCTAAGAGCCGAGTTTTTAAAAATTTAAGAAAAAAGATTACATCGTCCAAGCCATAAAGAGTCTGTCAAGTAAACTCCAAGTAATGGCTGCAATAGCCTTCAAGATTCCTACACTTAATACCCTTTAGGGTTTTTAATATAAAAACAAAATAACAATAAGTAATCTAATAGTAAAACCCAAGCTGATTCCTTAACCGGCAGTGAAATATCCTCATCTTCCCACCACCATAACTCATTACAAGAGAAAAACCCTCAGTGCAATCCGAGGCTTACCAGAGTTTGTGTGGCCGTGAATGGGAGAGTGGTGCTTTCAGCTAACACCATTTTTCGTAAGAGGAACATGCACAAAAGAACAATTATTAGCCGCAGCATTTAAATGTTTTTGAAGTTTATAACTTCCATGCATTATCGGAACTTGACCAACAGTTTACCTGATAATATCATTGTTGGAGAATTTTTGAACGCAAGCAGTTGGAGCAGCTCGATGGCACATGGGAAAGGAATACCCTGGATGAGTTGAATGTGTCGGTTACAACTAAAACCTTAAACCACGAATCCAAAGGAAACTAGAAACACTCTAGCTAGAATGAAGAACACTCTTATTCAATATTTGTCCACTGTTTTTCTGTTTGAATTACCAACTCAGTCTTCAAAACGATGAAGGAAACGATTTTTGACTCACACAGTTTCTTTACAGTAGTCATAAAAGACATAAAAACCAGTCTTTACTTCTCACCAGGCCTAGCTCATAGTGGAAATGGGAAACCTAGTGTTAGATTTTTATCATTCAACTAGCATTATGATCTTAGGATCTTTAACTGAGAGAATAATATGCACAACAATAAACACACAAGACAAGAGACACAAAGAATTTTCCTCAAGGAAACCATAAAGGAGAAAACCATGCAAATTCCTCAGAGATAGAATCAGCACCAAAAGTAAAACCCGAAAACATAAATATGATCTCCCGACAGCATTAGTCTCTCTCTCTGATCCCAACAACTTCTCTCTCACTCATGCGCCCCAATGAGTGAGTGTGTGTGTGTGATAAATAGAGAGGCTCACTCTCTATTTTTATTCTTTCACTCACTTGAATCCCACTCCAACATGTCGTCCTCACTTAACAATTACTTACTAGAGCTGACATCTCTAGGAGTGTCTAATAACCCTAGTACCCCACAACTTGTTGGGAATTTTCCTCCTTCGACCAACAAGGAGGGTTATCATTAACAAAATGGTGGGGACTATTGCCCCAACTTACAATTGCTCACCTAGGGTCAACTTCTCTAGGATATTCTAACAACCCTAGGGCCCCAAAACTGAGGGGACTTTAACCCTTGACCAATAGGAGGGTTACCCACAATGACTTGACATGATTTTTTTACATTATAGAACCTCCTGATAGGAACATCGGGGCATGGAATGACTCAAATACATTACAGAAGCATATCGAAATAAACATCGTTGTACAATACATAAGATATACAGATGAATACATTCTGAATTTACAAATATTTCAACACTCCCTCTTAACTAGGAAAGTATTCTGTCAACACAATTTATCAGCACAATTCTTCTTTTCTGTATCATCTGGATCATCATCGAGTCCTTGTCATCTTCAAGTCATCTTCATCTTCAAGTTATCTTCATCTTCAATTCATCTTCATCATCGGATCTGGATCATCACTGGATCTGGATCATCACTGCATCTGGATCATCACTACTAGATCATCATCACTGGATCTAGATCATCACTCGATCTAGATCATCACAAGTGTTATATCATTATTCTTCTTGTCACAGGAAGTTCTTTAGAGCCATCCTTTTTTCATGCTCGTTGTAGGCCTAGCCTCCATGTAGGTCTTCTTCAGTGCTTATATCTGACCCTAAGTTAGAACGGCCTGCCCAGCACTTACATCTGACCATGAGAGGAACACATCTAACACCATGTCAGAAAGGCATGCCCCGGCACTCACATCTGACCATGCGATAACACATCCCACAAGCCTGTCAAAAAGGCCCAGCACTTACATTCACCAGCATGATAGGACACACCTGCTATCATCTGTGAAAACGCACAGCATGCACATCCACCAGCATGATAGGACACACCTACTATCATCTATGGAAAGGCTCAGCACTTATATCCACCAGCATGGTAGGACACACCTACTACCATATGTGGAAAGGCACAGCACTTACAATCACCAACATGGTAGGACACACCTACTACCATCTGTGAAAAGGCACAACACTTACATCTGACCATGGAAGGAACTTAATCCTCTAACCATGTTAGAAGGGCACTCAGTCCTAGACTGAGAGTTCCTGGTAACTGACCAGGTGCCTCCATTTTCCCAGAGAATGGCAATAGCCCTTATATCTGATCAAGTGGGAACACATCCTTTAATCACATAAGAATGGACATCCACTCATATCTGATCATGTGAGAACACATATCACAGTCATATCAGAATGGCCCTCAGTCCCAAACTAAGATTTCCTGGTAACTGACTAAGTACCTCCATTCAAAGAATGAAAACAACCCTTATATCTGATCAAGTGGGAACACATCCCTCAATCACATCAGAATGGCCATGCACTCACATATGATCATGTAAGACTACATCTCACAGTCATATCAGAATGGCCCTCAATCCTAGACCGAGTATTTCTGGTAACTGACCAGGCACCTCCATTCAGAGAATGGCAATAGCCCTTATATCTAATCATGTAGGAACCAATCCTATAGTCAAATCAAAATGGCTCAGCAGTCATATTTGACATGGAAGGAACCAATTCTCTCACTATGACAGAATGGCTCAGCCCTTACATCTGACCATGGAAGGAACCAATCCTCTCACCATGTCAGAATGGCTCATGGACTCATCACTTTCCCTTGGAAGGAACCTCGATCTAGAGAACACCAAGCTTCTCCCTAAAGTACTCAAACTTCACTCTGGCTAATGGCTTCATCAACACATCAGCTATCTGTTCATCCGTCACAACATACTGGAGTTTCACTACTCCTCTCTGCACCATATCCCTTATATAGTGATATTTTATCTCGATATGCTTTGACTTGTCATGGAACACCAGGTTCTTTGACAACTTCACACAACTCTAGTTGTCGCAACATATACAAATAGCATCCAACTGGAGATCAAATAAATCAGACAGTAACTTCCTTAGCCATACTGCCTCACAACTAGCTTAACAAGCTGCAAGATACTCTGCTTCAGTTGTACTCAATGCCACACGAGACTGCTTCCTGCTAAACCAAGAGATCACACCTAATCACATACTGAAGCAACACCCTGAAGTGCTCTTCCTATCAATGGCATTGCCTGCTCAATCTGAATCAACATAACCCTCCAGGTTAATCTTTTGACTCGCCTCATACTTGAGCCCATAATCAACTGTACCCCTCAGGTACCTTAGAATATGCTTTGCAGCAATCAAGTGAACATGTCTCGGATCTATTGGGAACTTGCTCAAGGTGTTCACAGCAAAGAAAAATATCTATTCTCATGTTCATTAGGTACATCAAGAACCCAATCATCTGACGATACAGCTTAGCATCAACCGTCTATGATGAAGCATCACTCAATAGATTCATGTTTGATTCCATAGGTGTGTTCATGGCCTTGTAGTTCATCATCTTGAACCTCTTTAGGATCTCTACTGCATACTTCCCTTGTCCAAGGAATATTCCATCCGCATTCTGCCACACATCCATGCCTATAAAATAGTGCATCGACACATAACAGGAGCATCATTGGTATTCCACCTTCAACCTTGAAGCAAAGGTTGAAATCCTCTTTACTCTTAGTAAATCCTAGAGTCATCAGTAATCTATCCATCCTATCATACCATGTCAAACCTTACGGTCTTCTGTAGCCACTCCCTCTGAAGCAGAGCATCATTCTCCCTATGTCTTCCATACTCTATGCACTGAAACATTCTATACCGGAGTTACAAGTAGCTTCCTCTGCTACTAATATTCTATGTATCCATCTAGGATCATTGGATACCAAGATCATCTATCTTGAACTTTTTCAAAAGTTCTTCTCGCACCCATCTGTGAGCTTTTCATCCTCTATAGACTTTCATCTTCAACCTTGTAGCAAAGGTTAAGGTCTTTATCAAGCTCCTCATGTTTTTTTTATCCCATGGGTGTCTTCTGAGCTCGTACAAGGATTTCCTTCATTTGCACACATGATTCTTCCTGTCATGTGACTTCACTTGTAGTGGCTACAAATGTCTCTTCGTAGTCTATGCCTTATTGTCATAAGAAGCCTCGTTTTATGAATGTTTCCTTGTATCCCACAATGTTTCCACCTACTGCATGATGGAACTATGAACTTCCCTTCATGTATTGATATTGCATCCTTGACATAATTCTTCTTGAACTGGTCTTCCCTTTCTTCTTGGTTACTTCTTCATACCTTGAAGGTTCTGTATCAATGATGTCACTACATTCTTCATATTATTCTTCATCTTGGATTGTCGTAACTTGTTATTCAGAACAAGTCTCATCCTTCTTTGCTTGTAGGCGATTATGTATGTGATATTTCCTTCAATTCAAATGCATTTGTGTGGTTAAAAAAATTTCATAAGGAATATTCATACTAAAAATTTCTTATGCATAAATATATGATCATGCAACTACTTTAGCCAATACAACATTCATCCATATCTCACAGAAACTTTCTAGATTCCTTCCATCTCTACCAGGACAACATTGAAATTGTGCACTAATCCAATATGTCAGCAAAGAGGTTTCATTCTAGATAAGAAGCAATGGAGAGTTGTATAGCACCATGAGCTACTTACCCATCACATGCATATTATTAGTATATTGTCATTAATGTAAACATTCTATCACGCATGATACATTAATTGAATATAAACAAATGCATAACAAAACAATACCATGAAATAACAATTGAATACTGATCTTTATTTGTTTCATGGGTAGACTGCTTGAGCCTTCAACTTCATCATCTTCTTCATTCATAATAGCATCATTTCTTATTCAAATGATAAGATGGATAAGAGGTTCTTCATGAGTTGAGTTCTTCATATTCCTCATCACTTGAGGTATCTTCTTTGGATGGTGAGAGTTTGATCTTCAATTGCTCCCATCTTCTATTCTCTTATTATGAGTGGAGCTTCTTCTTCTTCCCAGAGTCTATTGAAAGTAATCACTTTCTTCTGGCACACATTCCTTGCACGAATGAATCCCATGATCTTGGGAGGCCATTCAAGGTGGATATCACCACTTTTGCATTTTCCACTTCTTCTTCTACTACTACAAGTTGTTCTTTGATTTGAGAGACCCTCGTAAAGTATGACTATATGGTCTCTGCATTCTGGATCTTCACATTCTACAACTATTTTCTTAAGGTCATCTTCTGATTTGTGTTCTTCCCTTCAAATAGCTTGGTCAAGGAATCAAACATATATTTCAGTTTCTTTAGGGGAGATACTTGTGGTATAAGGTGATCCATGATTTAATCAACAATGATCTTCTTGGTCTTGACCAAGCTCTTCTTTTGTAAGGCTTTTAGCCTCATCTCCCTCTTGAACTGGAACCTCTCTACTTGTGTAGGTGTCCAATTCATTTTCTTCAGAGAGATCATATACTTCCATGCTTGGAAGTTGTCAACTTCACCAAGATTATCCTCAATCTGATTTGATAGATCAATTTGAAATGAGAACCTCAAATGAAAATAGCAAAATATTAGATCTTACAGACTTGAGGTGTATGTCCTGGTTCCGAAGTTGGATGATCTAGGGTTAGTCAAAGAAACCCTAATTTCCAAAATTGGAATATTTCAAATATGATTGGATAGAAAGATATATCTCTTCAATTTGAGCTTTCCAATGTACTCCTTTCATGAAAACAGTGGAGGGAAGCTCCCGGAACAGGAAGCCCTAGTTTACCAATTTCTTCTGCAGAAATTCTTTATACTATTTCTGCAATATATCCAAACTTATAGCTCCTCTAATTCTAAAAAATTTCATTTGGGTAGCCTCTCCTTCCCTTGTTCCAACACCACAGGTTTCATCATAAATGGTTTCACCAATTGGGACTTATGATCATTTTACCAAGGTGACCTGTTACAGGATTGTTCAGAACAGAGAAGTTGTGTGGACTTCCACATGTGACTGTATCATCTTCTGGGTCTAAAATGTGGAGCATATAAATTAAATTCCATGACCTTTCTATAACATATTGAAAAATTCCATTTGGACCTTTGTATCCCAAGATATAGCAATTCTCCCCAGGTGTCCTGTTTGGGGATGAATCCTGAAAGAGGCTAGAATCCTAACTTGGAGGGATCGTATCTCCCAGAATAGAGAGAATAAGAGGTTGAAGTTTGAACACAATGTAAATCAGTATTTTATCTTCATCCTCTGAAAGTTTCGGCTCCTAATCCTTCTCCAATCCTGAGATATAGCGAATGTACCAAAACTTATCAGGTTTAGTATTTAGGGTTTTTCCAGCTCGGGGTGAAACTAGGGTTTGACTTTCCTGGAATTTCACCCAACCAAAAAAATTGATCCAGGTCTCTAAACTTAGATTTTGATGAGGAGATAAATCCTATGCTGGGCTCACTCAAAAATTCCTCTTCTGTAAGAAGCCCTAATTTCTCGCACCAAAAACTGAAAATGCTCGAAATTGAATTCTGCTTCGATAGAAAGATGCGCCCTTCAATGGAGAGTAATCCTAGCATACTTTTGATGATGGGTTGTGGAGAGAGACCCAAAAATTAAGAAGCCCTAGCTTCTATAGCTACACAATGTCTTCTTCTTAGGTTAGCTCTGATACCATGTTATATTTTTATCATTCAACTAGCATTAGGATCTTAGGATCTTTAACTGAGAGAATAACATGCACAGCAATAAACACAAGAGATAAGAGACACAAAGAATTTTCCTTGGGGAAACCATAAAGGAGAAAACCCTAAAAAATCCCCAGAGATAGAATCAGCACCAAAAGTAAAACCCAAAAGCATAAATATGATCTCCCGACAGCAGTAGTCTCTCTCTTTGATCCTAGCAACTTCTCTCTCACTCATGCGCCCCAATGAGTGAGTGTGTATGTGTGATAAATAGAGAGTCTCACTCTCTATTTATTTTTTTTCATTCACTTAAAGCCCACTCCAACATGTCAGCCTCACTTAACAATTACTTACTAGAGCCGACATCTCTAGGAGTGTCTAATAACCCTAGTGCCCCACAACTTGTGGGGACTTTGCCTCCTCTGACCAACAAGGAGGGTTATCCTTAACACAATGGTGGGGACTATTTCTCTGACTTACAATGACTCACCTAGGGTCAAATTCTCTAGGATATTATAATAACCCTTGGGCCCCACAACTGAGTGGACTTTAACCGTTGACCAATAGGAGGGTTACCCACAATGACTTGACATGACTTGTTTATATTATAGAACCTCCCAATAAAGAGGGGGTTACCCTTGCTCTCTTGCAAATGAAGATTAGGAAAAAAACCAAAGTCAACTTAACCATTGGTTTGATCCTCCACGTATCCTTCTAGATTTGTCATCGACGTGGGTAACTTCTCTATAGTCACGTATGCAGTTTTGAATATGCATTTAAAATCATTACATATCAAATCCTATAACCATTAAATCAATGCAATGTCTATGATTTCCAATAATATTTTACCTTTGAAATATTTCCATGCTTAGTATAGTAACTATAGGATTAAGACATGGATATGTTTCTAGGGTTTTATTTTATAAATCAAGTTATTTTTCTAACTGTGTTTGATATAGCTAAAAGATATATATTGTATATTAAACTATATAAAACGGAGATCTAAAGGTAGCCATTTGATTTCATTAGAGTTGGGTGTTGGAGACATTTACCCACCATGCACACTTAATTTGGTCAATTTGGCCTTGTTCAACCACTATCCTAAGTTTTATTGACTTAATTGACATTCGAGGAGCACTGCATGACATCGGCATGAGAAAACCCATGCCTACCTTCAGTCAAGGAGGCCAACTAAACCTTCTCCTTCATTTGGGGAGGCCAACTGGAGCACTTCGGGAGTGATTTGAGTGTCATAAATGCACCTAATTGATAACGGATGGTTACAATTAGTTACGTTAAGTGGTGAAGGTGCATCCATTCATTATTTAATTATTTTTAATGATTATTTATGAACTGGAGCTAACACAGGCACCTACAACCACTTCTGATGACCAGTTTGAATTCGGTTAACCTCATTGGGGTTCATTGGAGTTAATCATGCACTACCACTTGTTGGTTGGAATGCAGTGACAAGTGTCTGAGATAATTTCAGTTAGACTTAGTCATTCATTGCAGTCTGAATTCAATTAGGACTCAATTGAGTCAATCGGCACTTGATCAGTTGGTTAACTATTGTGCTTATTATGGCTTACAGTGAGTTAAGTTACACCCATTCATTCAATTCGAATGACCTCCTTGAGAATTCAAATTGTATTGGCATTCATGCATCTTGCATGATAATTTTATTGTATCATCATTCTTTCATTTGATTATACAGAGCTACTTCTTCCATTGCAGCACCATTTTTCCAATTTTATGCATATTTGTCTGAATTCTTTGTGAGACTGTGTTTTCAGTTCCTAGAGCACTGTGAAAAATTAATATGGTATCATATATCACGGTGGGATGAAGCTCAGATCTCTCAAAAACAAGGTTTTTGACAGATCTTGCATGAAAAATTGAGCAAAAGCTCAAAAATCCAACACTGCACCAGAAGCAAAGGCTTACTACTTAATACCCCAAGTTAAGGAATTGTTGGTCAAGCTTGCTTGATCAACTATGCTGGGTGTGATGAAAGCCTAAAATGTGTAGGTTGTTCGACCTTACGGTGCCCCTTTTGCTGTGATTTTCATGTTTTAACAGGTACAACTTCGAATGGACTCATTAGTCCCTCTTCTCACCCCATTCACAAGATTTTTAGAATGGAAGTTGACGATGATTGCATCTCTGAAGAGACAAGGTCTCTATGAGGTGTCTATTGGACTTGGCAAAGAATCTTATGATAATGAGAATGACTGGATAAATGATGGTGATAGAGCTTTTGGAGCAATATGTCTGGCCCTTTCTTCTAGCTTGCGCTACCTTATTGGTTCTGCTTAATAACCAAAGGATCTCTGGACAAAATTGGACAAAACCTTTGGCAAGCATAATGAGGATCATAATAGCACTTTGGAGATAACATCCAGCACCACAAGAGTTCTTTACTCAAAATTCTCTACCTCTACTCTCTCTGATGAAGTTGTTCAAGATGAAGAAGAAGCCGAATCTTCTACACAGTCAATTCGAATTGAAGAAAGTCTCCTTGCAGGGACTCCTTCTCCTGATGCTCTGAAAGTTTGTGAGATATATTATATCTCATCTCTTCATATGGATGAAACAAAAGAAGACATTCAAATATCTGATATTGAATAAAAACACTGCTGCACTTCCATGCAAGCATTCACCAGTGATTTTCCTTTCAATTCTGTGAAAAATTTGCCAGTAATTGCTTCCGAAAGTGACGAGAAATTTGATTTTTCTCCCTCTAATGTTGCTGCTGGTATACAAATATGTAATACCTTGGATATTTTGGAAAAAATATCAGATTACAAGAGTGATCAATTCGCTCCCCATGATCTAGATCTTACAGCAAATTCCTGCAGAATTGCATGCACCAAAATTCAGAATTTTGAAGAAGAAGAAAGTTGTGCATCCACCATCTCAGTTGACCATTTATTTGGATCTGATATGAACCTTATTGGATATTATATGATCTTATTTGGATATGATCTGATATTTCTTGGTTCAAAATTCCAGGTTCATAAACCTTCAGTACTCCTTGTAGTTGTTCTCATCAATGGTGTGAAGAAACAAGTACCGCAAGTCTCCTTCGAAACTGTTGCTGGGGATTTGATTTAATTTCACAATTTTGTATATGTTGTGAACCTATTTGGATCTGATTTAATTTCTGATATAATATTATTTGGTTCATATTTTAAAATCCAAAGCTTTCACTCATGCTTGTAGTTGCTCTCACCAATTTCGGTGTGAAAAATCAAGTGCCTCAATTCTTCTTCAAATTTACTGCTAGGGATTTTGTGTTAGTTTTCTCTTATGAGGTTGCTGATATTTTATTTTTTAAATCATTAGATATTTATGAAGCTATATCAGATTATGGATCTCAATCATTCACTCTGCATAGTCCCAAGGCTTGTCTACCTTTGGTCACATGCTCATCTCGTCACAGAACTAGTAAAGAGGAAGACATTCTGCATCCGCTTGGACACTTGCTCCTAAGAATTGGGGCTAATTTTACCACTCATGGTTTTCTGTTCAAGGGTGCAACATATAATTTTCTTGAGTGTTCCACACATGGTTCAAATCCTCAAGCACTTTTTCTCTCTTATCAGTTTATTTTACTTGCTCTAGATGGGTCCAATTTTCATCCTCCGGCTGTCTATGTTCCTAATTCATTTGAGAACATTCTTCTTATTCCAAAGAGAAAGATTCCTCCAGACATATTCATTTAGTTTGGATTCATAAGTTCACATGCACAGTCTCAAGATGCTGGTGCATAGAAGAACCAATTCTTGATTTACTGCTTAGTTTGAGGGGGGGTATTTTTCCCATGAAGTTTTCCCCATTTCCTTTGTTTATTAAGTAGTTAATTTATTGTACTGGGTTACCATGCCCTTATTTGTCAGGGTCCTATCATTTTTATGCACTTTATGTTTTCTACTTCTCTTGAGTATAGCTTAAGGGGGGGTGTTGGAGACATTTACCCACCATTCACACTTAATTTGGTCAATTTCGCCTTGCTAAACCACTATCCTAAGTTTTATTGACTTAATTGACATTAGAGGAGCACTGCATGACAACATCATGAGCACACCCATGCCTACCTTCAGTCAAGGAGGCCAACTAAGCCTTCTCCTTCATTTGGAGAGGCCAACTAGAGCACTTCAGGAGTGATCTGAGTGTCATAAATGCACCTAATTGATAATGGATTGTTACAATAAGTTAAGTTAAATGGTGAAGGTGCCTCCATTCATTATTTAATTATTTTTAATGATTATTTATGAAATGGAGCTAACACAAGAACCTACAACCACTTCTGATGACCAGTTTGAATTCAGTTAACCTCATCAAGGTTCATTGGAGTTAATGATGCACTACCACTTGTTCGTTGGCATGTAGTGACATGTTTCTGATCTACTTTCAATTAGAATCAGTCATTCATTGCACTTTGAATTCAGTTAGGACTCAATTGATTCAAGCGACACTTGATCAGTTGGTTAACTAGTGTGTTTACTGTGGCTTACAGTCAGTTAAGCTACACCCATTCATTCAATTCGAATGAACTCCTTAGGAATTTGAATTGTCTTGGAATTCATGCATTTTGCATGATCATTGTATTGTAGAATCATTCTTTCATTTGATTATAGAGAGCTTCTACTTTCATTGCAGCACCATTTTGCCAATTTTATGCATATTTGTATGAATTCTTTATGAGACTGTGTTTTCAGTTCCTACACCACTGTGACAAATTAATATTGGGAAGCAAAAGGTTAAAAAGGACCAAGCAAAAATAAGATCTCCTATAGTATGTTAATCAACAAAATTATCTCAATAGTTTAATTAAACAAACTTGTAAAAAGGTATAGCTTATAGCTAGTGGTACACCAGGAAGTCAAGGTGTAAAATAGAAATAAAATACAATCGAGATAAAAACTGTAAAAGTTTTAAAAGGAATTCTTTCAACTAGGAAGAAAATCTCAATCCAAATGCAGTATGGAGTTGGGGACGTAAGTAAAAGTAGATCTCATATTGATATAAGAGTTTCAATTTTAACTCTAAACATCTAGTCCTTGAATATACAGTCCAAAGTCATTATAGGTATGTTTTTATTTTGAGGAAAACATTTAATTTAAACCCTAGAACAAGGGTAAATTTTATAGACATCAAACTTTGTTGAGTGATTTAAGCATTTAGCTGTGAACTTTATTTCTTTCCATTTAAACTCTAAATTACAATTACTGTAAACAAGAATACAAGTATTCATTAGATTTTTAATCACTAACATCCAAATGATTTGAGGACAGTTTATAGTATTTGATCATGCAATTTTATTAACTCATACATAGGTATTTTTGTTTTCAACATCCTTACGAAGTTTTAACAACATAAACAAGGTCAACACTACCTCTTATGGAGAAAAGCTACATTTAAAATTTCTAAGTTGAGCATCATATTCATGGTAGGGAAGTATCTTCTTAACCCGAATATAAATATTATTTTTACTGGAACTTATGCTTACCTATTAAAACCTATAAAGAGCCCTCAGTCCCACTGTGTTAGCTAGAATCTAAGTAAGCCCTGATCACCCTAAGAATCTTTCCCCTACTTGACAAAAGAAAACAATACTATACTTAGCATTAGTAAAAAAATACAGTTTTCTTTTCTACTATCTATAAAAATGCAACTGCTAGGTTGAAACATACAGTATTTAGAGATAAACTTTTGAGTTATACAGAACGTTATAACAAATAAATATTCATTTCTCTTGCAAACTATTAATTATTTTGCTAACCATTAGTGGTTCCTTAGCCAGGACTTTTGACATTTTATGTTGAATGAAAAAATTTAAATTTTTACGAATTTTTGAGTTATTACAGGAGAGAGGGAGAGACAAGCTCTCGGCTTCTACGACTTCGCCTCAGCCTCACGCTCTTGAATCCATGATGGCACAAAACCATTTGTAAAACTTTTGGCTCATTGGTTTGCAGCTCTGTAAAAATGGTGGATTGTTCTGCAATAAACCCTTGCGCAGTTATTTCTTCATCTTTTCCTTCGAAGGTAAGATTCTTTATTCATCTTTGTGTTTTATTTTCCTTGAATATATTTTTCTTTATTTGTTTTAAGATAAATAATCTTGCGATGTTTACAATGCAGAAGGATAATGTTGGTTCTTATATGGATGAGGGAAATGGTCTTCGTGGATGGCATGTGGTTTAGTAAGACCTGGAACTTCCCTTCCTCCTCTGTGACTTGGATGGTTAAGTATCTATGGTGCATATTGTAGCTGGGTCTGTACTCTCTGGAATTGGATTCGTTTTTCTGTGTGTTCTTTTCTGAACTGGTAAACCCTTGGGGTTCTTCCTATGGAAAATATAGTCATTTGTGATATCGGTCTCCCTTGACCATGGAGTATAAGGGGTCTGTAAAAGAAACGTTACTTGTTTATTTTGTTAGAATGAAAAACTTGCATATTTTAGTGAATGGGAAGAAATATTTTCGGTCGACTTTTTGGTATAGTTTCATTGTCTCTTTCAAATTTTTAAATGTGTTGTTCTTTTTATAAAAACTCCCGTAAGGGATTTGATGTTGTAAATACACATTCGATTTGGTTCTTGGATGTTGTTTCAGTTATAACTCTATAGTTTTTTTTTTTAATAATCTTTTTTAGGTTATGAGTCCATTCATGGATAATACAGTAGTTAGCTTGCAATGTTAAGTTCAAGAGGCCATTTCTCCGCTTTTTCATTTATTTTTAAAAGATAGAGAAATGCTCTTGCCTAGTAACTAGTGGGATGTTTTCCCTTCGCACAGTAAGGCATTTGTGTTAACGATAGATGGATTAACGATTTCATAGTTTATAAAATTGATTTGATAATTGTGGACATAACCATCCCTATGGGATTCAAACTCGGATGAACAGATAAAATTAAAGGCGTTTGGAAGTTTTAAAGAGAAGATTAGTTTTTAAGTAATGAAAATTTAAAGGGCTTTAAGCCGTGATGCATTGATGGGAAAGCAATGAAGATGTAGGTGTTATTGCGAAACTTTGTTACTGATTTTACTATTTGATTTGTTGTAAAGGATTCATAGAATATTATAATGGTCGTTTTCCCGCAACAAAGGTTGTGGTATGTCGACAATCTTGATTTAGTGATTTATTTTGGAGTAACACATGTATTTTGGTTGGGCTGTAACGCCTCTGTAATTTGTAACTCTGTTTATATATATATTGATCCTATATAACTTAGTTTTATATTTGAATTTTAATTAGTTGTTTGTAAACTCTAACTGTAGCGTATAAGCCTTTATCTAACGAAGGCTATAGGGTTTGAACCCTCGATTGATTATAATTTGTAACTTAATATGTTTAATTAGTTTATATAAGATTTTTCCTAAGTAGAATGGTTAGAAAATATATTTGTTAAATGT
>LPNX010959866.1:1796-26115 GCA_001517045.1 Pseudotsuga menziesii
AAAAAGGCTGACAGCGGCGGGCTGGTCGCGGGTTAGGGCCTGAAATGCGCTGTCGGGCCGCGGCTGCGAAAGGAAAAACGCGGTTTTCGGCGGCCGAAAACGACGGCCGAAAGTACAGTACGAAAAAATAAAATTAAAAAAGACAGCGGAGTTGCCAAAACTGTAGCTAGGGTTTTCACCCTAGCTTGTGTTAATGAGCACCTACTAAGGAATCTGGAATCCTTAGTAGCAGTTCAATGATGTAAACAAAAATAAAATGAAACAAAGACTAAGCTAAAGCAGTAAAAAGTAAATAACATGAAGCAAAAACAGTAAAGAAATGTATAATGGTGATTTTATTGATATTACCTCCGATGAGGAGGTTGGTGGAGTCCGTCGCGCTGGTCCGATGTCAGTGGCTTCGAGCTCCAAGCTGCTTCTTTTCCTTCTCCGGTGGTGGAAATGGGCCAAAAAGAGTTCTCAATGGTGAAAGTAGCTTGATGGTAAGCTAGGGTTTCGAGAATAATTTCGGCAGAGGCATGATACTTATGATAATGGATATGGAATGAGGGGTCTCCACCACTTATTTATAGTTTTTTAGTGGTGGAATGCTGTCCCATGGTTTTGGAAACCATATGGTTTAGGGCAGCTTGTTTAGGGTTTTTTCCTCCTTTTCCTCATTATTTTATATTTTTTCTTCCCTTTTGGGGATTTTTGCTATTTTAGAGGAATTTTGGACTTTTTTGGAGGAAAAAGGGGTTTTTTGGCCTTTTGGAGGCATTTTAGGCCCTTTTGGAGGCTTTTTAGATGGTTTTATGGCCTTTTGGAGGCATTTTAGGCCTTTTGGAGGCTTTTTAGTGGGATTTTCAGGGAAATATGGTAGGCAAATGGACAAATGAGCCATGTAGTGAGGTAGATGAGGTAGTTAACCATTTTTGGGTGTTAACAACCTCACATTCCTAAGGGAGTCCTTAAGTGTTCGGGGCATAATCCAAATGCCCGAGCTGCCCAGAACTATTCAGTTGTCAAGGATTTGGGCCACACTCCTTGTGCGATGTCTGCATTGGAAGTGATTCAGAGTTGTCCTTCACAAAGGAAGGCATTGCTTTCCACCCTTGGTGTGAACGATGATGATTCTTCCTCCATGATCAAATTTGAAATCGCAGGACTTCAGCCTCGCTTTCCCTACTATGTGTCTCTTTTGATTCACGTAGAATGTATCAATATGATCGTCAAGAATACTGTGATTGATGAGGGCGCTGCTGCTTCTGTGATGTCTTTATCTTGCTGGAAGGGTCTGGGTTCCCATGAGCTATCCAAATCAGCAACCATGTTAACTGCATTTGATGGAAGATCTTTTAGGCCGCACAGCATCCTTCCTTCCCTCAAATTCCATTTGGGAGGGAAGACCGTTGCGATAGAGGTCAAGGTGCTTGATGCGCCCCTTGACTACAATCTCTTGCTGGGTAGGAGCTTGATGTACAGTATGCAAGCCGTTTCTTCTTCCCTGTTCCATGTTGTATGATTTCCACATAACGGGAAGATCGTAACGATTTATCAAATGACATTCAAGAATCTGTCTATTACTGCATCTTTGGGAGCTTCGATCTCGATCGTTGAACATTATTAGCTGGCAACTGGGAGTGTGGGTGTAGGCATGTATCCATCCCTCATGGGAAGCTTTAGTTGTCCTGCACTGATCCTCATGATAGGATCTAGTTCTGATGAGGCTTCAACATCTACGAGATCGATGTCTTTTCGCACAAGTCATATTGAAGATCCATGGATCCTTCCTGCATCGATTACTTCAAGTGAGCCCGTCATGATAGACGTGCCGTTTCCTATAGCTATGATAGCTTATCAAGCTAATCTCAAGTGTGTTGCAGAGCCGAGTCCTTCCTCTTCGTGAATGGAGGAGGAGGACCCTTATGTGTTGTCAGCATGGGCAGTATAGTCTTCTCATGCACACGACTACCTTGATATGATTTTCCCTTCAGATGAAGCGATTATCGAGGCAATGCCGAGAGTTGAGCTACCATGGGAGGAACTTCATCATAGATTGTACTTTCTTCCAAAGCTTGATCGCTTGGAGTATGAGGATTTTAGGGCAGTTCTTAGTCAGAGAGTTGGTAGTGCTATGGTTCCATTAAGCTCTCCTGGTCCGATGGCTGATGGAAACATGGAAAACATATCTTCAATGATTCCTATCAACATCTCTCACAATCTTGGCATGATAGAGAATGTCTATATTGGGGAGGAATGTTCCCATGCTGAGATTATGGAACACACCAAGCTATTTAAGGAATTCCATGATATTTTTGCTTGGTCTTACGATGAGATGCTAGGTATTGACCCTCATATTGTCGAGCACGAGATTAAGAATTACCCCAACGCTAAGCCTGTTCGACAATGTTTACGTGTGGTGAATCCTAGGAAAGCACCCGCGATTAAGGCAGAGATAGAGAAGCTATTGAAATCCAGTTTCATCTATCCCGTTCCCTTGATGGAGTGGGTTTCCAATCCCATTCCGGTGGATAATAAGCAGGGAGAGATCCACATATGTACTGATTTTCACGATTTAAATCATGCATGTCCTAAGGACAACTTCCCCACACCGTTTATTGATCAGATTTTGGATGAGTGTGCGGGTAGCGAGGTGTTCTCCTTTATGGAAAGCTTTTCCGGATATAATCATATACAGATTAAACCCGAGAACCAACACAAGACTTCCTTTATTTTTCCTTGGGGAATGTTTGCATATCGAAAAATGCCTTTCGGCCTTAAAAATTTTGGAGCTACATTTCAGCGGGAGATGACCTTGATCTTCCATGATCTCAAGTCAATTATCGAAGTATTTTTGGATGGCCTCGCTGCTCATTCTCGTATGAGAATGCGCCATCCCTATCACTTGAGATTAGTATTCTAAACATGTCGGCACTATTCGGTTAGATTAAATCCTCATAAGTGCATCTTTTGTGTGAAGTCAGGTCGGTTGTTAGGATTCATCGTTTCTAAAGAGGGTATAAGAGTCGACCCTTTGAAGGTTGAGGCAATACTTCAGTTGTCTCCCCCGAAAAATATTCGTCATCTTCAATGTTTGCAAGGAATGGAAAACTTATTATGAATATTTGTTGTCAACTTTGCCAATTTGACTAGAGGCTTCATGTGTCTCTTGAAGAGGGACACCCCCTTTTATTGGGATGAGAGATCCAGGAGTCCTTCGATGCACTCAAGTGAGCCCTAGCGTTGGCCCCAGTGATTAGTCCCCCACACTATAGCCATGATTTTCTATTATATGTGGCCGCGTCATTAGAGACGATTGGTATGGTTTTGGTTCAAGAGGATGAGGAGCTCCAAGAGAATGTCATATATTATTTGAGTCGAAACCTTATTGACGCAGAGATTCGTTATTCTCATGTCGAGAAGCTTGCTTTAGCTATCGTACATTCGGTTCAGTAGTTGAGACATTATATTCTCTTTCGCTAGACCTTGGTTGTGGCCCATGTCAATCCATTTCAATTCATCCTCACTTGAAGGATGATTGGGGGAAAATATAATAAATGGATTTTCATTTTGCAAGAATTTGATCTCGAGTTTGTTTCGGCAAAATCGAAGAAGTCTTTAATTTTTGCAGAGCTTATATCAGATTTCTCAAGCGAGGCCGAGGAGTTGGTTTGTGAAGATACGTTTGTTGATGAACACATCTTCTTAATCTCAATGTTAGACCCATGGTATGGGGATATCATAATATATTTACAAACAATGAAGACCCCTACTCACCTCTCGCGAGATGAACGACGACGATTACGTCACGTCTCTAAGAAGTACCTCATAGTGGATAACACTTTGTACCGCCATGGGGTAGATTCCATTTTACGACATTGTTTAGCTCATGATGAGGCTGAGGTAGTGCTAAATGATTGCCATGGAGGGGCGTGTGGCAGTCATTTATCTAGGCTTTCTACAGCTCAACAGATTTTAAGAGCGGGTTATTTTTGGCCGTCGATCTTTAAGGATTGTATTAATGCGGTCAAGAGGTGCCATCCTTGCCAGGTTTTCACACATAATATGTGCTTGAAACCTGCCCCGTTATATCCTGTCATCACCGCCAGTCCCTTCACTAAGTGGGGGATCGATTTTATGGATTGCAACCCAGCTTCGGCTGGGGGACACCATCATATTATAGTGGCTGTTGATTACTTCATGAAATGGGCTGAGGCTATGCCTACAGTAAAATCTGACAGTGAGAAAACTTCCCACCTTGTATTCAACCAAATTATTACTCAATTCAAGATTTCAAAGGATCTTGTCACTGACCATGGCTCGCACTTTCAGAACTATATGATGGAAGAGTTGGCATCGAGGTTAGGGTATAGGAAAGAGCATTCCTCTTCTTATTACCCTCAAGCGAATGGACAGGTAGAGGCAGTGAATAAATCACTCAAATCCATTCTCCAATGAACCATTGTACAAAGCAAGAACAATTGGCACATCATGTTATATCTTGCTTTGTGGGCATATCGAACCACTGTTAAGACTACCACTGGTTTTTCTCCATATCAACTTGTACTTGGAGTGGAGTCAATATTTCCGGTTGAATGCGAGATTCCTTTGAAGCTAGCTGTAGAACTCTTACCAGACACTTCAACATTGGAGGAGCATTTGGTTCACCTTGAGCAACTTGATGAGTAGAGTCGGGATGCCCTGGTGGCTCTAGAAGTTAATAAACGTCGCGTAAAGGCCTAATATGATAAGTCTATCCACCCAAGGGCATTTAATGAAGGAGACTTGGTCCTTTTGTGGGATCAACCAAAAGAACCCTTGGGGGTAGGGAAGTGTAATCCCATGTGGTGTGGTCCTTACGTGGTCAAGCATGTTTTAGAGAAGGGTGCCTATGAGTTAGTGGATTACAAAGGAATGGCCTTGGTTGAGCCTAAAAATGGGCTCTAGCTTAAGAAATACTATGCATGATCTTCAGCCAAGGCTGCTTATTGTATATTATTGTACAGTTTTGCATAGTTAGGTATTTTTCTTATCGTGATTGAGTTTGTGATTAGTTTCCGTTTCTTTTGGTAGATGTCAATGGAATATCCCATCTACATAGGATTTGCAGATGGTGCGAGCTGTCACACTCAACACTCAGCCTCTACTGCTTGGGTGATTTATACTCCTATGGGTCAGGTACTGTCTTCAGGAGGCATATTTCTACGACCATATTCCAACAATGTTGTTGAATATAGTGCCATTATCGAGCTTCTACGGGATGCCATTTCACATGGATTTCTCTCTCTTGAGGTACGTCTTGATTCAGAGTTGGTAGTGTCATAGCTCAATGGTTTGTACCATGTTAGAGATCTGACGTTATTGAGAAGATTCTTTAGTGTGAGATTGTTAGAATGGTAATTTGACAATATAACATATATACACATTCTAAGAAATAATAATCAAGTTGTTGACTCATATGCTAACTACGTGTTAGATTGGCATTTGTTTCATTCACAATCAATTAATCACAAACACAATTTTCACACATGTAAATAAATAAACCGATCACCATTAAAAATTTTATATACATCCAAAATGTGATAATACATAGTGTCATAATAAAAAATTGGGGCTTTTGAGCTACCGACATATAATACACCATAGTACAAAATTTATACACTCCCAGGTGTCTAATCCTATGGAGGAGGAGGAGGGTTGTGATCATGGAAGGTCACTACGGCTCTAGCTAGCCATCGGAATAATCGCACCCATGCGCGTGGTACACCCACCACCTGCCGCTGGATAGCCTTAGGAAAGTCCTTGACTTGCACCATGGGAACTCTATGTGTCAGTCTCACAAAATTGGTATGAATGCTCTGGAGCGTCTGCTCCGCATCCACACCCATGATGTCATCTCCTCTTCCCCTCTGTCTATGATGAGGGAAGCCTTCTGGCCGCCATGGTCCCACATATGCACACAAATGGTAGATGTCACTAGTATTGTCATGCAAAAATATGTCTTTTTGATCCCATATAATCAAGAAAACACAAAAAAATTAAATAACTCAAAAATTTTTAAAGGAGAGGGTCGAGATTCATTACCTATATCGCCATATGCCGATCCTGGTGGTAGCAGCATGTCCGGGTCCCCATGGAAATCTATCCCTGCATAGGGATAGTCATCGATGGAAACTATCTGTTGTCGCCACCATAGAAAGAAGTCAGCTGGATATGGGTTGGCCACCCTACGACCCCCCAGTCTGCACATAGTATCTGCTCAACGTCATTGGGCTGGATCTTGAACCCTGTGGAGAGGAACGCCCACTCTGGGGTTCAATCCTGAAACACGATCGAAGAAAAACGTGCTCAAAATATTGCTGAACCTGAAGTTCTGCACTCTGCCTGCCTTACAATCACTGATTTGATGTTTCATGTTGCTCAGTAGTGTAGTGCTCCAGTCATAAATTGTGGGTCTCATGCACTCCACTGCATATAACATCAGAGGTTGCGAGGCCTGATGGAGTGATGCCAAGCCTGCTATCCTGCCTAGTGTCAAAAGTATGGCCTTTAGGCCCAGTTCCTGTATAGCGTTGGTAGGGACCTGACTCCCCACCTTCTTTGTGTCTAGATAGCAGTATACTGCAATGTACTCGTTGATAGCTAGGCCACCTCTTGGCCCACCATGAGAACGAAGGTTCACCACTTCCCCTCGTCTAGATAACCCTATAATAAAATCATAGTCATTGAATATCAAGGAATCAACAACGTCGCACTGTTGCACTATTGTACGGCTGTTGTTTGGAATATTCCCCTGAGAATCCCCATTGGCACTGTGGACTAAAAAGGCTATGGCTCAATGAATGTCTGATTCAACTCGGGGGTCACGAAGTGGCAAGCAATAAGCGATGCTATGGTGTAAGGATATACAGGGACCATTGATGCTCCAACCTTTAATGTTCATGGGGTGGTCACCTATTAAGTTGTTAAGGACAAGATTGTAACGCATGTTTTTGTGGTGCACTATCATTCCTTTGTTGAGTAGTGAAATACTCCATCCATCCATATTTGTTGAGCTCCTTGGTTGTAGGCCAAGGGACTGTAATCCCTCGCCAATTGCATAAGCATGGTTCTGGAAGTTACACATTAAGATATCTCAACTGAGACTACGCCTGCCTTGCAAGTGTTGCCATCTAAGCTTGCTCCATCGGGCCGATGTATTTGGGTGTTTTGTTGGGTTTGTGTTGTTGTTGAACTTGGGTCACATGAGTGGTAAATTTAGGCCAACAATATTCATTTTTCTCTTGCAAATGGTTTCCTTTCCCATCTCCCCCATCATTTCCTTGTTCATTATCTTGGAAATTGCCTTGTCCATTTCCTTGGTTATCTCCTTGGTCCATTTCCACGTCGATTAGGACGTGCCATCCCTTAGGCCAGTCCTGGATGGGTGCTTCCACATCTGAGTCAATAATCATAAAAGATGCATGTTGTACTTGCTTCATCAGATCCTATCACAGCTCTAGGATAATATTGTGGAAACTAGCCTCGAATCTTATGAAGGACACATACTTTTGGACTATCGCTGCTTGTAGTCTGTGCTGGTGTTTTACTACTTCCTTTAGCACCTTCACATGCAGAAATAACTCTATGTTATTATCCTTCTAATGGATCTTGTTTTCCTTATCCTTCCACAAATTCTGATACTTTTCACAATGGAAAAATACTGGGACATCCAGTGGCTAGTAATCAGTTGAGTTTGACCAAACAATAAAATAAATTAAAACAAGCAACCATGAGTAGTGGAATTTGGCCTTAATTTCCTCCCGAGCTTGCTTGAAATCCTCTAGCATCTCATTCAATAAATACTGCAACCAATTAAATAGCAATCCTATTGTGCATTGCTCCGCAAGTTCCACTGTTTGGGCTATCCACTCAGTGGGCCGTATCTTAAGCAACAGCTTGCAAGACAAAATCTTTGCGGAGAACCTCAATGCATTGTTAGTTATAGAGGAAATAAATAATCCTCAATTTTCTCCCTGGAGATCGTATTTTCCCTTTATATTCATTGTATCCTTGTTCGTGCACAGATATGGTGGAGCGCCGTGTCCTTAACGCGGGAGACCCATTATCGTCGAAATCAGCTCGAGATTGAAATAACAGGGTCTTTGTAGCCATAAATATCCTCCATGGAAATAGACCAGGATTTGTTGCACATATGTGCTCACTTGAGTAATGCTGCCAAAATGCGACATGAGTAGTAAATTCAGTAGGCCTGTGCTTTCTATACCTCGAGCCCACTACATCAATAATACAAGTTGTGTCTTAGGAGACACGGCTAGAACCATGACCATGTATTTTTGTCTTTCTAGGTCGGACTATCTCCTTGTATTAGTATCTTCAAACTACATTTTCAGTAGCTTCGGGATGATATTCATTAATTGTGACACTCCAGCAAGGATGTGGGGCGCAACCAAGGAGGAGCACGCTTTTGTTGGAAGATTCACTTTAGGCACCTCTACTCTCCTTGGTCAAACATGTGGTGGTAGCAGGTTTTTCTCCTCAATAGTGGAATTCACATCTCTTCATGGTTGCGAAGCTAGTGCTTCCTTGGTAGGTATGTACTCAGTGTCCTTACGCTTCTTTGTAAGCTTAGACTTCTTGAACCGAGGCATTGATGTGCATGGGATGTCTCTTTATGATATAAATGGTCGTGGACCTGCAACTGGTATATCAACTAGTGGATTAGTGGGTGGATTTTGAACTGGGGCCGACGAAGAGGCCGAACCAAGGGCTGAAGCGGGGGATGAACCAGTCGTAGGAATTGTCTATGGATTTGGATGCAACATTGTTTTTTACTCTTCCTCTCATTGTTGTACATTTGGCGACGTAATATATTCTTCTGTCGAGAAGGGTGATGCTCCCAAAACCTCAAACTGCTCACTAGTACTAGAGATCAAAATGACCATTAGCTTTTGCTCTCACAATTACAAGCTCTGGTTTGCTCTTCTTCTCTCTATGTAAGTAAAGGGATTATTGACAACAAAGGCTCATATTTATAGGGATGTGCTCATCATTCATGTGATTATTCGATGGTATATTAACATCTTGTCGATCACATGGGCTTCCCATTCAATGCATTCTAACATTAACTCACGTACTTGAGCTATGATCTGTACCTGTTAAGGAAGTTATGGAAAGGATGGCGGATGGGACTAAACAACACGCCACCATTATCCTAGGACTTGTCGAATTAATGATGCCTAATTGTCATAACTTCCTAAATATTTTTGGGTATCCGTGCTTTTAATGACATCCAACTTTCATTCCCTCTCTTACTGTGATTTCATACTTGTGTCGCAGTTGTGTGACAGAACAGTTTCGTTTCCTCTTTTTCTCTTTTTCTACATTTTTTCATACCTTTACATTCTTACATAGTTGTGTCTCAACTAGCATGGTAAGGCTTTAGGTAACTTCCATTGATCATCCCTACAACTGATGTTCTATCCATCTTATGTGATTTTACTATGCCAACCTCCGTGATGTGTGCGATCACATATGGCCCTAGCCAATGCATCTTCAATTTTCCTTGATGCTTCAAATTTTTTTTGTTGTACAACAAAACAAGTCCTCTGACTTCAAAATTTGTAGTTTGGATATGGCGATCATTCCATGTTTTTTTCTTTTCTTCTTTGTGTTTTGATGAAATCTTGTGACGAAGTGTTCCTCTTCTATATGAACGAGATACAAAAACCTTTGTTCAACAGCTTTTACGTCAGTCATTTCCATCAATGCAGCAATTATTAAGCTTGTCACAATATATTCCATCATCACAACAACTTATTTACCATACACTTGTCTAAATGGAGTGTCTCATGTTAGTTTCTTTCAAGTTTTACGGTATGCCCATATCATAGCTAACACTTTCTGATCCCAATCATCTCTGTGTGCATTGCATACTTTGGTTAATGCATTTTCAAGAATGTTGTTGAATGCTTCAACTATTCCATTCTCCTGAGGATTATAGGGTGTCATCTTCTTATGCTGAATCTAGAATTCTGCAGGAAGCTCATCAACCATTTTTCTAACAAAATGCATACCTTGGTTGCTTAGGATAATTTTCAGGCAGCCAAATCTTGTCACCACATTTTCAAATAAAAACTTCACTGCAGTCGCAGTAGTACAATATTTAATAGGAGCGGATTCATCCCATCTAGTTAAGTATTCTATCACTGTGATAGTGTAGCATGTGCCAATTCTTTTTCCTAGCGGACTAATTGGTTCGACGAAATCAACGTCCCATTTATCGAATGATTGAATGGATATCTGTGACACTAGCGGCATATCGTCGCGTATCAATGGATTTCCTCTTCTCTGGAAAATATCGCAGCTTTGAAAAAATCTCTTAGTGTCCATATAAATAGTTGGCCACCATAAGCCAGCTTACGATATCTTGCACACAGTTTCTTCTCCAACATAGTGTCCTCCTATGACACTAGCATGTGCTTCATTCATTATCAAATGTCATTCATGGTCAAAGACACACCAACCAAATATTTCATCAAGGCCCATCTTGTATAGATGCCCCATGATCAATGAATAATCACTGGCTTTGATGACCAAATGTTTCTTCTTTGCAGTGTGAACCATTCAGGTGCATAGTCTATACTCATGAGGTGTGTGATAGCCTAAATTTTTTTATCAACAATAGTGACTACAAATAATTACGCGTTGGGAAATTTATACTCTAGATAGGTAGATTCTTCACCATTTTCTATCCTCTACGGGTGATCAGGTCCCACATTGAGTCCACTAGGTCCCACCAGGTTTAACAATGAACTCAAAATCAAATTCTTGAAATAGGAGGAGCCATCCATAGATCTTCCCCCTGAACAGTGGCTTGTTGACCATGTGTTTTAATGGAAAATGATTAGTGTAAATTTTAACATGTCCACCCAACAAGTAGTGTTGAAACTTCTTCAACACACACACCATGGCGATGCCTTCTCTCTCTGTTTTTGTGTAGTTTTTCTTTGTCGTTGATAATTTTATTCTAGAAAAAGAAATAGGGTGGCTAAGCACACCCTCACATGGTTGTGTCAAGAATATGCCGAGCATGAAAAATGATGAGTCGACATGAACATGGAATTGCTTCTTCCAGTCGAGAAAAAAAAGTATTAGTCTGATGGCCATCTTTTTCTTTAATTTGTCTAAGCTTTCCTCATAAGCCTATGTCCACTGAAACTTCACATCTTTCTTCAACAATTTCTCCATAGGTGCAGTTATCTCTGCATATCCTCTACTAAATTTTCCATAATATCCTGTGTGTCACAGCACTGATCTAAGTTGCGTGGCTGATGTGGGTGGTGGCAAGTCAAGAATAATCGTAACTTTCATTGGGTCGACCAAAATTATGTCGTGACACACGACATGTTCCAACAGTACACCAAATAGTGCACAAAAAATGTATTTCTTTGAATTAAGTGCAATTTGATACTAGCGACAGTGACCCAGCATCATGCGGAGACTCTCAATATGGTCTCTTACTAGACCAAATAGAGTCCAATCATCAAGGTATAGCTCAATAAATTTATGTATGAAATATTTAAAATCAGAAACTACTATTATAGAGAAAATAACACACGCATTCTTGAGTCCAAAGGGAATTACCGTATATTGGTAGCATCCCCATTCTGTGACGAAGGTCATTTTATGTCAATCCTCCTTCGCAATTCTTACTTGGTGATAGCCATAGAAGTCATCGGTGAATGAATACATCTCCTATCCTTCGACTCTTTTGAGTACTTCATCTATGAATGGATTTGGGAATGGATCATGCAGGCATGCATCGTTAAGCTTCCTCAAGTTGACACAGATCAAAGGTTCGCCTGTTGTCTTCTTATCTTGAATCACTATAGGGATGATCCATTCTAATTCCTCAACAGGTTCAATGATTCATGCATCGATCATTCAATCCAACTCATCTTTCACCTTCTATTTAAACCTTGGATTCAACCTATAAGGTTGCTACTTAATTGGTTTAGCATCTAGTTTCAGGGGTATTTTCATCTCTTGCAGATCTCCTACTATTCCCTTCACCTCCGAGAAGTTTGTAGGAAATAGGTGTTCAAACTCATGCAGCAATTCTGTGATCTTTGATACCGTTTCATCATCCCAATAATATCCTATATTGGCGAAGTTTGGATTTTTTGATGAACCAATGTTCACTTTCTTGATTTTTAGCGGTTTGAGGAATTGGTCGCTCGAAATATCACTTCCTTTAACTTCACGTGTACCCTTCGAATATGGTATGTTTATGTTAGTAGGATCATCATCCAATTTTCCAGCCATATTGCAACAATCCATGCATGACAAGATGGTCGCACTGCACTGCTGAGAGCTCGCTACCTTGACAGGAATTTCAACAAATATTTTCTCCATGATCGTTTGAAGTGCAACATCAACTGTTGGTTTCTCATTAGATAATGAAAATGCGTGCGAAAATTTTTCAACTACCTCGTCCCAATCCTGAGTTCCTTTTCACAACTCCATGGATGTATACCAGCTCTTGGGTTTCGTTTACAAGGTGTGTATGAAACAATGGACCGAATCCTGTCATGGGTATTCTGCAAATTCCGTGCGACACCTATTGAGGTGTTCGAGAGGATTCGATAGTCCTTTGTACTTTTGACTCACGATGGTGACTTCTTAACTAAATATAACTTCCAACAACCTTTTTCACTATGGCCATTCTTATATAGACTTCTTATACATACCCCACCATTTAGCGGGTGTAGCCTTTAGTACATAGTATAACGTAGACAAGCATTTCGTTTTTGTCACTAGTCCCTCAAACTCACTGAGAAAGGTCACAATATTAGGAAAGCCCTTGTATGTCGGTAACTCCCTCAATTGATTCTCCACCCATGGAAGAGACCTTGTTATCCTAGAGAATCTCTGCATAGAGACTTCGTGAAGTCTATTTTTCCATTTATCTAAGGCCTCTATTGAATATGATGTGCTGGAACTAGTACTCCTCCAGCTCAGGTTTCCATCAGTTGTAGCATGTATTTAATCGTCTTTCAAGGCAGTGAAATTATATATCTTGTCCCGATAATCACCTTGTCCTTTATTTTAGACTGGTTCGACGTATCTTTATCCTTCTAGTGGATCAATGGGAGACACTACCCTCAAATCATCAGCCTCAAATGAGACGATCCTTTTCTTGAAGTTTATAATGGTCTGATTATCTATGGCCCAATCTATCCCTAGAAGCACGGGATATGGGTTTGTGTCATCAACAATGTTGATGACTTCAAAGTATGTGAATATCTGCATCCCCTCAATGTTGATAGGGACATGACTTATCCTACTAATTGGTAGGACCTTCACCTGATTTGCAAGCCTCAACTGGACAAGGGACCAGTCTAAGTGAAAATTTCCCATGATCTCCTAGGTTTGTCACGTCAGAATATTAACTTTTGACCCCAGATATAGAATAATATGCCCCATGTCACAATCTCCTCTCTACGCAGTCATTATTAACTTGCGCCCAGTTTTGAATTTATTTTTGACATGTTTAACCCTCATTTCAAGTTACGACTCTAAATGTGTTTATTCTATCATTTGTTTTATTTATGCGATAACATCTTTATCATGGATAAATGCTAAGAAACTTGAAATAAATGTCTTCATATTACTAACCTTTCTTGGAGCTTATTTCTAGAAGATCTGTTGGAAGCGTTCAGGAATCTCCCTAACTTAGGTTGAGGTCGATGATTGTTCTAGATCCATAAACTTCGATCGCATGTCCAAAAATACTTGCTTATGTTTTTGAATGTCGAATGGTACTTTATTCTGTGTCATGGGTCACACCTGCAATAGTTCCTATGGTATATTCTAATCAGTGCCAGTCGCAACACCTCCTCGTGTTACAATAGCAGCATGTGGCTCTCTCAGCTCAGTAGAAATCATATAAACATTTAGGTTAGGATTTGGATTTGGATTATGTATGGGGTTAGGACCTCTGACAGTATGAGCTTGCCACTTTTTAATCAACTAGGGACATTGCTCCACATTATGGCCCTAAATTTGAAATATGAACATTGTTTTGCAAGTTCATTGCAATATTTGGTATAATGGCCCGATTTTCCACAATTATAGCACACAAATTGACCTCTTCCTCCTCCATATCTCAATTTTTCACCCCCCTTCCTTGAGGGTTTCATTGCTATGGTGGGTACTGATTCTGTGGTGCATACTGATTCTGCGGTCCATACTAAGGTTGATACTAATTCTGATACTGATTTTGTGTGAAAGGTACAGGTTGATAGTGTGCATGTGCTTGTTCATCTTGAGTCTTCCCATCGGTTTTCATCAAATATGTATCTATTGTCTTCTCCTTCAAGAGCTGATATGCTTTGAAATCCTTCTCACCATGTTGTACTAATTTACAAAATTTATAGAAAAGGGTGGTTGGGGTACTTACAATATTCTGCAAGTATAGACAATCCTCATCGTGATGCCCTCTAGTATGGAATATTTGACACTAGGGTAGTCCGTGGGTACTCGATGGATTTGGCGCACCCGAAGAGATATAGTACATGCATGATGGGCAATTATCCTTGGGATTATTTTCCCTTCTTGATGTCATGAAGCTGCACCATCATATTACTAACTACAACTGAATCTACATCCACCATCTCCGATCGACGAGGATTCCAGCTTCATTGCTAGTTCTGGTGCTTTTGTCTACGACACATTATTATGTTTCATCAAAGGATATTAGATGTGTGGTAATAGTGTAGCAATAAACCACTCTTTATGATGCACTTTCGACACTTGTAAACTAAATTTGGCCATCAAAGTTTTAAACTGTTGATTGAAGTCCCATATGGACTCCATCGGTAATTGCTTTATCTCCTTGATCTCACTGATGCACTGCGACTCAGATTTAGGTTTTATGAACTCAAAAATCATCACGAGTCAAATCTCATAAGGGTATTCTATGGAGTTCCTATAGGTACTATGGAAAACTTCATAAACTAGTTTTGTGCATGACCTCATAGATTCGTAACCATCTGCCCTTTCTTTATGTCCGCATTGTGAAATTGGTGAACCATCCAAATAACTTTACAAAGGAACCAATGATCCTATAGATATTCTACTCCATTTCCATTGAATGTGGGTATTCTAATATCTTCCCATCCATTGAGTTGGTGTCGGGGATATTCAATGAATGATTTAATGGAGGTGGAATCTCTTGCGCGCTAGTCACAGTACTACCACTATCAATATTAATAGTTCTTTCAGGATATGAGGCTCTAGATATTACCTCCAGAGATACTCCTAGAATGATGTAGTTGCATTCTGTTCTTGGTGTCTCCGCATATTCTTCAGATTCTTCTATTCCTTTAGAAATCAGATTATAGTCTTCCTCTTCATCACAAGACCCTTCATCTAGCCACGACTCAACTTCGTAATTTCTTTCTTCAAGCAAACTAGGAGTTTGTCTACCTCCTACTGTTTTTATTCTTTTTCTTGACCTGAATCTCTTTCCACTACTTAGGAATCCAGCTTCTGGTTCAGATTCTGTACTTCCTAGGACCATCTCAGCTCACCATTTCCCATTTTCTTTATAGTTTATCTGCGACATATCCCCTCCTATGGATATGAGACTCAGCTGCTCAACTGCAAAATACCCTTTTGATAAACGAGCATCTTTATTTGTGTATTTATAGACAATACATACCTTCTTTGGGGTCCTTGGAAAAAATTTCTTTTGGCTTCACCATATGAGGTTATCATCTCTATTACAAACTTAGTAATATACCCTTGCAAAATATTGTTGACCCAAAAATCAAGAGCTCCAGAGATGGGTTTACTTACACTAGTTAACTCTTGGCTTATCTAAGCACTCCACTCGACCGCTTCTCTTCTTTGGAAATTTTCCTTCCGAGTCACCAAGCTTGACAACCACTCATGCAGCACAATAGGAAACTCTGAAAAGAATATATTGTGAATATCAGAGTATATGTGTTGGTCCAACCAATTATTTGTGCTTAACCATGATCATGCATTCTCTTCTTGCACAAATGATAATGTCTTAGCCTCCAACCAATCCTTGATTTCCTTCTTTTTCGGATGCCACAACATTTACCTCAACTCAAATGATTAAGAGTCCCAACAATGGAACCATTCGTTGGCCTAATTTTCCCCACTCTCATGACCTAGGTTCAAGAGACCCACTAAAGCAACAAAGTAGTTAAAGACATCATCCCAACAGAGCAAGCTCAATTAGCAACACCTGTGAGGAAGGAACAGTCTCACCTGAGATATATTAATGTGTAACTACCATAACCATGTTTCTGTATTCAGTGAGGGATTATAGTACCTTGTCCCGTGACCAACGTTCTCAACATAGTCAAAAGGATGGAGTCTTTTACTACTCGACAATGGTGGAACAGTGAGACACAGCCGTGTGTGACACAACCTTGTCCTTGATAACTTAACAACTAGTGCAACTATGCAACAAAGATGATTCCTTAATAGTAAATGGCAATGCGGTGATTGTATTACAACTTAAGAGTATTTTAACATGAAATAATACACAGTGATCGACAATGCTTTATTCATTCATTCACTCACTTCTCTTATCATTATTGTGACATTCATTCAAGCAATAACCATAAACAATGAAAGATAATAAAACAATTCAACTTTAACTGTTAAACATTCAATATTCAACATTCAACATTCATCATTCATTCGACACAAGATGTAATGTGGAAACCCAACCAGGAAAAACCACCAAGGTTCTCTTCATCTGTCATGAGAAATATATAGTACCTTGCAGTCTGTGACTTGCAGACTATTTTGAGATATGTCTATTTAGATAAGACTCTTTATTTCTCTAATTCTTTTTTTTTTTTATTCTAACTACTCCTACTGATCCGCACACAGCTTGTATTGACTCTTCTACTATACTATTTGTGTACTCAGCTGCAGATTAACTCTTTACAAAACGGTTTGTGCACATACCTATAGATCTGCAGCTCAATAGCCTTCTCCTACTATCAAACTTCTCTTGGATTCCTTCAAGTATTTTCTATCCCTCCTATTAGAACCCTTATACATAGTGGGTTTTTCCTATTTATAGATGTTACAAGACTGCGCATGGTCAACTGAGTACAACTCAATTATTACAATCATAAATAGACATAAAAATGTCTTTCATATTTATTACGGGACATAATAGCCATAAAAAATTCATTCATTAGAATAAACATAGGCCATAACTATCCAGGGAAACGTCTTTCAGTTCGTTTGTACAGGTCATAACTAGCCGCAAAAACCGTCCTTTGGTATTTCACCAACTCGAACTCCTACGGTATTTTGACCTATTGCTTTCTAGCCTTTACTCTTCTACCTACCAATATTCCACTGAGTCAAGGCTCTCTATTCCTTTGTCGCACCATTCCTCGTCACAACTTTCTCTCTTCTATGCTTCCTTTTCTTCCTTTGTCTGCCTTTATTCCGTTGCGTGCCTACTTCTCCTCTTGCGCTTGTGCTTCAGTTTCTTTCTTGTGTTCTTTCCTGGCCCAACATGAGTGCTAATCCGATGATGAGAGTGGTTCATTGAGAATAAAGAATGAGCGATGGTGTATATCATCCCAAGGTTACCCAGGAGTCGAAAGAGCTTCAATAATATCCTCATCATTGTTGAAACAATGCATGGATAGATCGGAGGGTACCTCTATAACTGAGGAGACGGAAGGGATAGTAGAACTAGATATCATGTATATGTTGATGGTTGTGTCCGAGAAGAATTTGGAGGGTGGATTTCCTCAAGAACAATGATGTCAAAGTCACAAGAGTGTTTTCGAAGGTTGCAAAGGGTTGACTGATACTTAGGTAAGTCTGGGAAATGGTGTGAGTAATGACCATACAAGCCGCAAACCACACAAGGAGGGTTGTTTCGCAATTACTTTTTCTTGACCATTGATGGATCTGGGATGATTACCACTGGAGTTCCATCTACCTAAGCTATAGTGTCCATATGGGTGCAAAGGATAGAAAAATGAGGAAATTTTTGTGTCTCATGGCCTTGGACATCACACAAAGAACAAATAAGGGCCAGTCATTTCTTTGGAAGCCTTTCCCCCAGCCTTCTTTGGAGGAGGAGGAGAAGGATTGGAGATGGAAGGAGACTTTGATGGACCAAGAGGTGGGTGTGACACCATCTAAATATGTTGGACATGAGTCAACATGACTTGGGGAGTTGGGGTGGGGTGGGTGGATCAAGGTACCATGCAGGAATTCCCAATATGAAATTAGGTAGGTTTATAGTAGCCATGAAAATATTTCTCATGATGCCAAATGGTGGAAAGAGGAAGGGAATCATGTGTACCGTGAAGGAACCGCAATGTTTCCCTAATGCCCGTGGTTGGGGTTGTGACTCAGGTTGCAATGATGTTGGAATGGTACCGGATGTAATCGTGCACAATTCTAATACGTCAGTTGGAAAATGTGGAGGTGGTAAGGAAAAAAAGGTGTCTACCATAGGAGTGTTGGAAAACATGCCCATGCCAATAGCAAATAAAGACAGAATGGACATGTTTTCGATGGTGGAGATGATAGTAAAAAGGACGTTTTTTGGTGTGGATGACCCCTTAGGATCATAGTATGTTAGCTGGTCAATAGTCATGATCTTACCATCATGAGGGAACATCAGTAGTCAAAAGACGATAGAGGCCATGACTCGCATAGCATACATGTAGCTACATCTTAGGAGGAGGTTGTAATAAATTTTGGCATTGAAAACCTTAATGTCAATCAACACCATTTTACTAGCTAACTCAACCAAAATGTTTGTGAGAATCCCCTGTGGTTGTGTAGAGATACCATCATAGGCACGAAGAGCACTAGTGGAAGGTTGGAGGGTAGGGGACCTGGGTTTCTACCAAACAAAGGTTTAAATGACATAGGTGGATCCCCCCTCATCAATAATGCATCAATGTACGACCAAATTATGAATTGAGATGATAATGTGGAAGGAGATGGTAGACAACATGCAGGGCTCTCCTTGATCCAAATCAAATGTGATCAACCTGGAATTAGAGGGATCAACGATAGCAAGCACGGACAACAATGCTTTAGATTGTGATGGGAAATTTTCAAGAACTTCCCAAGTTGACATGGTTGTAGGATATTGGGATAAGTTGTCAACTATACTATAGTTGAGGGAGGCTCTGGAAGTAGCATTATTTGTGACACCACACATAGGGAACCTGGAAACTTTGGCCACCCCATTGGTGGGGGGTCTTGGTAAGTGAAAAGACATATCGAATGGGGTAGAGGTAGATGCCACTAATGGGTCGACATTTTTTGTGGTGGATCCATACTTGTTGCTTCGAGTCTAGAGGTTGACTTCAGATGACAATGTCATGAGGTGATGGACATCAGCCTCAGCAGGTGGGGTCATAGTAGGAGCTGCAGGAGTAGGTGGGGCCAAGGGTTGGGTTGCAACCATCCCTTGGTGTGGTAAGTGGTTTTGGAGCACCATAGGTGTAGGACCTGGTGACATTGGTTTTGGCTGAGCTGGAGCGACCACCTTTGGATCACGTTAGGTGTCATTCTAGAGAAGTTATTGGACATGAGCCATGTGAGGACATAGATGAGTGTAATCACCATAGGTGTTGCATATAGTACACATACGACTAGTACATAACTGTGGGTTCTTCCTAGGATAATTGGGACATTGGGGATTCTGTGTAGGCAGGTCAACACCATTATTGTTTGGAGGGTTGGCCTATTGAGCGCCTCCTTAGGGATGATTATTGTCTTGGTACTTCCTCTCCTATTATTTCCCTTCCCTTGTTGGTTATTGGGGGTGGGTTGGTTAGGAAGGTTTTGCTGAGAATAAACCTATCCTGTCGAAACTGGAGGAGTCAGGGCCAAAGTCGGAGTGGGTTGCAGAGGTGGTTCATAATAGGCTAGAGGGGCTGGAAATATGGCGGATTGGATAGAACATGATTGTGTCAAACAAGTCTGTCCATGGACGTGATGAATTTTTGCAGGAAGTGCATAAGAGGGGATGAATTCAAACTAATCCATCATACATGAGTAATCAAGGGCGTAACTGGGTTGGGAAACATGGTGGGTCTTACTCAGATGTTGTGGCATCATGGGAGAGGCCACATAGAATTGAGGGTGTTGGGTGATTGAGCTGATGACTCCATCAGTGGAGTGGGATTCCCTTGACATATCACGGTGAGAGGTGTTGGCTCGGGGAGCATCGAGTATGATGGTATACAAATAACCAGACTGGGCATAGATCAAGTCTAACTATTGAGCCTTCAGAATGACTTCCTCCTACATTTTAGGTCACTCAGATGTGACGTCGTTGGATATGGGGGGGAGTAAATTTTTTAGAAACCAGTCAAGGAATATTCTATCATCCAATTGGATATTGCACAAGCTACATCGATGTCGCCACTCATGGATATGATCCACGATGTTGGTATCTTTGGTTTGGTGATATGATAAAAGGATCTTCACTTCCTCATCATATCATATAGATAACTGAAAGTATTGAAGGAACGTTGAGGCGATTGAGGAGAAATTGGGGTAAGTGGCATGAGACATCTCGATGTACCACTTGGCCACAGCACCTATAAGTGTGCACTGGAACAACCTCAATATAATAGAGTCATCCACAATGTTGTTCGATGAACACCACAAGTGGAAAGAAATGATATGGTCCTGCGGCTCCTCATGTTCCTTTCCCTCAAACTTTGGTATGTTTGAGGGAAGTTTTGTGGGAATGGGAGGCCACTATAGTTTATTACTAATGGGGTCATTTGTTAACCTTTCCAAATATGGTAGGTCAAGAATAGACATGAAAGGTAGGATAGAGTTGAGATGGGCTCCGAGCGGACCAGCAATGGTTCCAATGGTTTTGGAAACATAGTTCTCATGCATGAATGGGGGTGGATGAAGTTGACTTCCCATAGTAGGAATAGTTAGAATGGACGTGGAAGGGCCACTTCCCCCAGGTATAAAATGTGGTATGGTAGGAACCACGGTAGCTAGTGTGGGGCCACCATTAGTGCGTAACATACCAACAATAGTGTGTCTAGTGGAAATGGGCCCATTAGAAGGGATACCTGTGATGATGGGTGGAAAGCACAAAGGTCCACCGCCAACTATCCCTCCATGGAACGGATCTAGATGCACAACAACCATGGGGATAGATGGGGTAATGAACAAAGTGGGTTTGGATTGGTAGGAATCCAAATCAGACTCAGAGGCTGTGTGTGGCTCTGAAGGTGGTGAGTGATGTCAAATATGGGTTCGATGATGATGGTTCAAAGAACCAAACTAGGGGGTGTGCCCCCCTAAGTTGATAGGAGTAGCGTGGTGGAGAAATGATGGCCTATTGTAGTGACAAGAAATGAATATGAACCCCAGGTTTAATAGACTTCCCAATCATTCAAAATGAGTCACTTGGTCACCAATGTTGTCTGGTGGCTTGCATATTGGGGTAGTACCCCTCCTTCCATGACTTAGGTAAAACTAGTAAATGATTTTCCACAAACAAAACCTCTTGGTTTACCTCATGGGTGAGAACTAGTTAATCAAGTAGGGTTCATTGCCCTTTTCACTTGGTAGGTCCTCTTAGTGGCCAACTAATTTAGGGTTTTTGTGGTACTCCTCACAATGAGTTTTAGGGCTATGCCCAAGTACTTCCCACAGTTAAGCGAATGGGGTTTATACCCCGATCCAAATGTTATTAAGTTAATTAATTCTTAATGATGTGAATTTGTGTGCAAATGTATGTAACAAATTTTCCTTCAAAAACAAATGACAAATAAGGAATTGTTAGCAGGAAGCAAGTATGGGGTTTCAACTTATGGAGCTCAACTATGGAAAATCATCAACCACGTAAGGGATGCCTCAAACACACCAAGGGCTATAAAAGTTCATGTTATAGAAAGAAAAATAGTTCTAGACAAGGGTTTGGGATATATAGGGGTCTGAGAAAGGCATGGAAAATAGACTATAAACTAACAGTCACACCTGTTGGTGGAACATGTGCGATCTGGGTCACATGGAACAGAAAGGAAGAGGCGATTTGGACACAAAAACGTCAAGTCACACAAACCATAGGGTAAGACGCGACTCAGTGCTCGGAACATGGTCATAGTGGCGACTTAGGTCATTCCTAAAGCTGAGAAAACTGTGATCAAGCTGGCTGAGCCAGGTAGCACATATCAAGGTTAAATACGTGACCTAGGTTGCACTTATCGCGCAGAAAGGAGAATCTGGTTCATGGCTTCCAGCCTGATAAGGGAGATTCATGCCAAATAGGAAAAAATAAGAAAAAGGTAGATTCGACAAGGGATGAGGGGGTAGGAACTAACCTAGTAAAGGTTCAGATCGGACATGAGGGGGCCCAATCGATGACGATTGAAGGCAGACATTGAAGAAAAACCTATACCAAACCTGGAAAAATAGGGATCTGAATGGATCGACCAGTGGAGTCACCAAAACTGTAACGAGGATTTCTCCCCTGTTACATGCAAAAGCACCAGCCTTACATCAATGTGATTGTAAGGAACAGTTCATGGAAAAAAAGAAATTAGTAACATAAAAAAATATTTTTTGACATTTTTTCAATATACAATGGCTAAAATAATTAAATATAAATAAACAAAGCGTACCTCCCTTTTCTGTAAAGTGGGCCACCATGGTCATCCTCGGAAGTGGTCTGCTGTTATGGAGAGAAATTCCTATGGCTTGGGGTACCACAACAGACAGCTAGACTCCAGAAATCAATCTTTCCCAATATGCAATAGAAATAAACAATCTAACACTAAAGGATCAAACCTCGTACCTTATTCCGGATGGTTGTAGTAGATCCCCGTTGAGCTTTCCAATATTCAGCTTGAATTGTTATAGCACGTCCTCAACAACAAGTAAACAATACAAGCATACTATATTTCATGGTGTTAGATCTATTCTAGCATATATAATCAATAATGTAAAAGCATTTGACATATTACAATGGAAACAATATTCATTCAAATACACATTACTGGACAGGAAAACATATTTCTATTAATAAGAATCGGAGATTACAAGTGACAACCTCTGACGGCACGTTTGCAAATCGGAGAAACTGAATCCCCCACTTGGGCCTCCACCACCTCAATCCTCCATCACTTTGAAAACAAGCTTACTAACAAAGGGAAAGCTTGGGAAGAACACAACAGTGCTCCAAGGGACAAAGGGATGCAGACTCAAGCATAAAATTCTGGCGACAATGGACTATAATTTCGATGCTCTCAATTTTCTCTTATGCTTTCAATGTACCAAGGGGTTCCTTATATAGCTTTTCAAAGGGATATTGAAAGGTCGAATCCGTGCGATCTCAAGGCATATGGAAGGCCAAGAGTCATATGAGTCGGATCCAAGTAAAGGAAAACTCCAAAATGTTTTGGACTATGCACACATCCCGATGTACGTGACTATCGAGGGAATACCCGCGTATGTACGCGGTTATAGGGGAAAAAGCCGTGTATATCAATATTCTAATGTTTCTAGGGATGATCAAGGTAACATCAAAAGATATAAAGTGGTCCAAAGGGGCTAATGAGTCTGCAGCGGGACAAGGGAAGGCCATACAATGTGTGATTAACCTAGTGTGTTGAAATCCGCTATAACAGATGCCCCCTAATGTATGAGATCAGAGGGGATATACGATGGCTGAAATACATTATAAGTCCATCTTAGGAAGGAAGTGATGAAGGTACCCAAATGGAAGACCAGCCACCCAATCAGCATAATACCATAATACAACTCTGCATATAATCTGCAAATACATCTAGTAGTCCCGGATACATAAGAGTACAATGGCCATGAATAGGCATGATACATGATAGAAAATATGTGGTCATCGCCATGTACAATATACATAGATCAGAATCTCCATGATGAGGATATATAAAGGACCTTGATCTCTACAAAGGCTGAAGATATACAATGGATCTGATCTCCATAGTGACTGGAAATGTCTGACATATACTGGAACAAGTCACGAGAGCTGAAATCTCATGAACACTGGCACGATCAAGGAGGTAGCATATAAGAGATGCCACCAATCTGGAAGGTCTTCTACACAAACCGCTACGAGTACATGTCCTACTATGCGAATAGAGGTGTCGAGGTCGAACATAGTAGTCCATCGTCTGATTACTGTTCATTGATGTATACCGTTAACAGACACGAGATCACCCACCGATAATGAAAATGGGAATCAAGGTACTAGAGTGCAAACTAACAAGTGTGAATAAATGTG
>LPNX010959866.1:26478-102006 GCA_001517045.1 Pseudotsuga menziesii
TAGGAGGCACCAATAGAGGCTCCATGGGGACTGGAAGCATAACCAGTCGGTGGAGATAAACTCAGATAACGAGTACAGCTTCCTAAAGTCAAACTATAACCCAACCAACAGATGTGATATACAGTGCTCTGTTCGAAGGCGACACGACTCAACAGCTGCCAAAGATAACACCTTTTCCTGTCCAACTTTTTGGTTTTTTAATTTTTTTGGTCTTTTTCAGTTATTTAAAAAGCTTGAAAAAAGAATAAACTAGCTTTATAGTTACAAACTAGGAGGAGACGAGTGTCATCAGGGAAAACAAACTAGTTCCAAGCAGTGGAACATACCTATGCTCAATGCAAGGAAACATGTGTAGGATATCGACACTCGGGGGAAGATCCCCTCCCGGTAAAAGGGTAAGTCAAGCTGCGAAGGATATATGAAATGGCTCTGCATGGCTAGACATGATACAAGCTCGGGCTATAAGGCTGAAACGCAATGTCAGGGGAGCCGGCATAAAGCTCAATAAGACAAGCAAAGCTCATGAAAATGCATCCACAACTTGATACAAGGGGAGTCCAGGGGGAACATGGCCAGCATAAGATCAAGAGGAGTATGATGCTCTTGCTAAATGTCATGGCAATACTATACAACGGACTCCCACACCCTAAAGGGAGGAAACATCGGCATGGGCACCAAATACAAATAAGGTGCTAACTAGGGTACCCATGTAAGGTGAGGCTCTACCACTCATATCATGCCACTTCTAAAGCAGCAAGAAGGTTCCGTGACATAATAGAGTGGGTTCGTACCTAAGGCGAGAGTGACATGGTCATAAGGTCATGCAGAATGCAAATGGTGGTGAACCTAACCTATATGCCAGTATAGACATTATACCTGTGAAGGATACGAACGGGTCAATCCAACGGCTCAAACGGCACTGAAAACGGTCATCTACATCACCAATTATGTCAGAAACGGTCCAAAATGGTTAAAAACGGTCAAAACTATAAAAAGGGGGTAAACAATTTCAAATATTTCAAAAATTTTCTATAAATAGTAAGAAATAGAATTCATTTGAAACTTTTACCCATTGAAGCTTTGATATTCAACTGCGAATTCCAGGAGATTTAGCCGGCGGAATTCAGAACCGATTCTTCCAGGTATTTACTCATGTTCCCAGCTTGCATTTCAATATCATTTTTTAAGTTTTTCATGGTCCAATGAGCTCATTAAGGTAGTTCTACATGAGCGCTGCGGCCCACGCGGTTATCGAGGCTTTTTCCGTGTATATGGCTGTCTATACGCGGAAAAGGGACACGAAGCCGCGTACATACGTGGCTGTTTGCAAAACAGCCGTGTATGACGCCGCGCAAGCTATTTAAAGGCAATCTAATGGACACTTGGCTTAATTCTCATGCAGGATGGTGCTTGAATGGCGGGAACGTGAGCATGGTGAGGTAGAAGAGGCTGTAAGAGCTGATGTAAGGGCTCAGCAAGTATTACGCACATGCAGACTCTATAAGTTATGGTGCCTAGGTGGCTTGAGGGCCAAACCAGGACTGCTACAGATGCTAGTAGATTACTGGGATCCAGACTCAAAGTCTTTCCAGATAGACGGCATGACCCTCAGCATTAAGGTTGAGGATATATACTTCATTACAGGTTTATCCAGACGGGGGGAGGTAGTGAACCTTCATTCCAGAGGTGGGCCAGGTCATGGGCTCACGATCGATGAGTACATAGCAGTCTATACTATCCAGATACCGAGAAGGTGGGGAGCCAAGTCCCCATCAATGCTATACAGGTGCTGGGCCTAAAGGCCATTCTACTGACACTGGGCAGGATAGTAGGGCTAGCATCACTCCATCAGGCCTCATGAGCACAGATGTACTATGCGGTGGAGTGTATGGTACCAACCGTGTACGACTGGAGCACTACACTACTGGGCAATATGAAACATCTGCTCAATGAGTGTAAGGCAGGCAGGATCCGGAACTTCGGGTTCAGCAGTATACTGAGCACGTTCTTCTTTGAGAGGGTTCCAGGACTGAGTCCTAGAGTGGATGTTCCTCTCCACGGGGCTAGAGATCCGGCCCAACGACGTTGGGCAGACGCGATGCGCAGACTGGGGGGAGGTAGGGTGGCCAACCCCTATCCAGCCGACTTTTTCCCATGGTGGCGACGACAGATCGTCGCTATAGATGAATACCCCTATGGGGGGATAGATTTCCGGGGTGATCCGGATATGCCATTACCACCAGGGTCAGCATACGGAGACATAGGTGACGAATCTCAACCCTCACTCTCTTTTTTAAATTTTTTTGAATTATTTGATTTTTTTGTGTTTTCTTGATTATATGAAACCAAAAAGACATGTTTTTGGGTGACAACACATAGTGACATCTACCTTTCATGTGCAGATGTGGGTCCACGACGACCAGAGGGCTTCCCACGTCACAAACGGAGGGGAAGAGGAGACGACATCACTGGTGTGGATGCGGAGCGAACGCTCCAGAACATTCATACCAACTTTGTGCGACTGACTCACAGGATTCCTATGGCGCAAGTCGAAGACTTGCCAGAGGCTATGCAGCAACAGGTGGTGGGTGTGCCACGTGCATGGGTGCGCTTGTTCCAGTGGCTAGCTAGAGCCGTAGTGACATATCTTGATCACAACCCCCCTCCTCCACAAGACTAGACATCTAGGAGCATATCTCTCTAGTACTACCGTGTATATGATGGAAGCTGTGAAAGCTCCACTTTTGTATTATGACACTATTTATTACCACATTTTGATGTATATATAAAAAGTTTTATTGTGACCGGCTTATTTATTTACATGTGTAAAAGGGTGTTTATGATTAATTTATAATGAATGAGACAAATGCCAATCTAACACGTAGTTAGCATATGAATCAGCAATTTGATTATAATTTCTAGGAATGTGTATATATGTGATCCTCTCAAATTGCCGTTCTAACAATCTTACTCGCAAGAATCTCCTTAATAACGTAGGATCTCTAACATGGTACAAACCATTCAACTGTGACACTACTAACTCTGAATCAAGACGTACCTCAAGAGAGCGGACACCATGTGAGATGGCATCCCGGAGAAGCTCAATAACGGCGCTATATTCAGCAACATTGTTGGAAGATGGCCGTAGACATACACCTCCTGAAAACAATTCCTGACCCATAGGAGTAAAAATCACCCAAGCAGCTGAGGCTGAGTGTTGAGTGTGACGGCTTGCCCCATCCGCAAATCCTATGAAAGTGGAAGACTCCGTTGACATCTGCCATAAAACGGAAACTAATCACAAACCCGATCACGATAAACACGACCTAACTATGCAAAAAAGCTGTACAATAATATACAACAACCAACCTTGGCTAAAGATCATGCATAGTATTTTTTAAGGTAGAGCCCATTTCTAGGCTCCGCCAAGGCTGTCCCCTCGTAATCCACTAACTCGTAGGCACCATTCTCTAAGACACGTTTAACCACGTAAGGACCACGCCACATAGGATTGAACTTCCCTGCCCCCAAGGGTTCTTTTGCTTGATCCCATAAAAGGACCAAATTTCCCTCACTAAACACTCTCGGACAGACAGACTTATCATACCGGGCCTTCACGCGACGCTTATTAACCTCTAGAGTCACCAAGGCATCTCTACGCTACTCATCGAGTTGCTCAAGGTGAACCAAACGCTCCTCCAAAGGTGAAGTGTCTGGTAAGAGTTCTACGGCTAACTTCAACGAAGGAATTTCGCATTCAACCGGCAAGATCGACTCCACTCCATGAACAAGCTGATATGGAGAAAAACCAGTGGCAGTCTTAACCGTGGTTCGATATGCCCACAAAGCAGGATACAAGATGATATGCCAATTCGTCTTGCTTTGTGCGATGGTCCGTTGGAGAATGGACTTAAGTGACTTTGTTATAGCGGATTTCACCACACTAGGTGAATCACACATTGTATGGCCTTGCCTTGTCCCGCTGCAGACTCATTAGCCCCTTTGGACCACTTTATATCTTTTGATGTTACCTTGATCATCCCTAGAAACATTAGAATATTGATATACGCAGATTTTTCCCCTATAAACGCGTACATACATGGGTATTCCCTCGATAGTCGCGTACATCGGGATGTGTGCATAGTCCAAAACATTTTGGAGTTTTCCTTGAATTGGATCCGACTCATATGACTCCTGGCCTTCCATATGCCTTGAGATCGCATGGATTCGACCTTTCAATATCCCTTTGAAAAGCTATATAAGGAACCCCTTGGTACATTGAAAGCATAAGAGAAAATTGAGAGCATCGAAATTATAGTCCATTGTCGCCAGAATATTATGCTTGAGTCTGCATCCCTTTGTCCCTTGGAGCACTGTTGTGTTCTTCCCAAGCTTTCCCTTTGTTAGTAAGCTTGCTATCGAAGTGATGGAGGATTGAGGTGGTGGAGGCCCAAGTGGGGGATTCAGTTTCTCCGATTCGCAGACGTGCCGTCAGAGGTTGTCACTTGTAATCTCTGATTCTTATTAATAGAAATATCTTTTCCTGTCAAGTAATGTGTATTTGAAGGAATATTGTTTCCATTGGAATATGTCAAATGCTTTTACATTATTGATTATATATGCTAGAATAGATCTAACACCATGAAATATAGTATGCTTGTATTGTTTACTTGTTGTTGAGGACGTGCTATAACAATTCAAGCTGAATATTGGAAAGCTCAACGGGGATCTACTACAACCGTCCGGAATAAGGTATGAGGTTCGATCCTTTAGTGTTAGATTGTTTATTTCTATTGCATATTGGGAAAGATTGATTTTTGGAGTCTAGATATCTGTTGTGGTACCCCAAGCCATAGGAATTTCTCTCCGTAACCTGAGTCGGCCATTCCTCAGTTATCTTGACTTTGCATGTCGGCCATTCCCGGTACAGTTACTGGTTCGTGCACCTTATGATCGAGTCCTTCCACATCATACAGCTTTGCTGAGTACCTCATGTTGGATGATGGGGGATGCCTTAATGCCCTCCTTCCAGCGGATTTCATCCCATCGACTTCAGATCATTTATTCTGGGACTGGAGTCTAGAGTCATTTTTGAGTGCCTTGAGACTTGCAGTCATCAGTGGCAGGTTCTCTCGCCATCGACAGTTTTGGGAATACATCAATGTCCCCTGATCGATGGATCCTCTCAAGGGTTCGACCTCAACACATTTATTCACACTTGTTAGTTTGCACTCTAGTACCTTGATTCCCATTTTCATTATCGGTGGGTGATCTCGCGTCTGTTAACGGTATACATCAATGACCGGTAATCAGATGATGGACTACTATGTTTGACCTCGACACCTCTATTCGCATAGTAGGACATGTACTCGTAGCGGTTTGTGTAGAAGACCTTCCAGATTGGTGGCATCTCTTATATGCTACCTCCTTGATCGTGCCAGTGTTCATGAGATTTCAACTCTCGTGACTTGTTCCAGTATATGTCAGACATTTCCAGTCACGATGGAGATCAGATCCATTGTATATCTTCAGCCTTTGTAGAGATCATGGTCCTTTGTATATCTTCATCATGGAGATTCTGATCTATGTATATTGTACGTGGCGATGACCACATATGTTCTATCATGTATCATGCCTATTCATGGCCATTGTACTCTTATGTATCCGGGACTGCTAGATGTATTTGCAGATTATATGCAGATTTGTATTATGGTATTATGCTGATTGAGTGGTTGGTCTTCCATTTGGGTACCTTCATCACTTCCTTCCTGGGATGGACTTATAATGTGTGATTCACCTAGTGTGGTGAAATCCGCTATAACATCTGCCTCTCCATAGGATACTTCTCCAGTGGTCTCCATGGACTGTGTCAAACAGGGAGTGGATCTAATATGGGGACAGAGAATGTCTCAATCTACATCGTGGGAATTGTATGGTGACGGGAATGTGCGACAAAAGATTTGTGTGGGTGTGTAACTATTTTGGAGACCTTTGCAATGTATTTATAGTATGGTTCTAGGGTTTTTTTACCCATTGTGGCAACCCATGGTATTTTCCTATGGTTTTCTATAATTTTCTCTTTTTAGTGTTTTTAAACCATTTTTACCATTTTTTACCCTTTTTTAGGGGTTTGACCCTTTTTTGGAGAGAGTGAGGATAAACCATAGTAAATAATAATGTTTTTGGACCATTGTTTATGGAAACACAATTGTGAAGGTCAAAAGTAAGGGACATATGGTAGAAATATAATGTATGTGTATGGTTTATACCATGTATAGCTAGGTGAACACTCTTATGTTTTAACATCTCACCCTTAGGAGTTATAGATCTCTTGCATGTTGAAGCCATCTCGAAGGGATCCACTTTAGAACCAGGAATGGTTCTAGGTCATGGTTTGGAGGAACATGGTAGTCCAAATTTATCTGATTATCATTCCTAAGGTCAGATATAGAAAGTGTTTTATTCATTCTAATTCTTGAAGTGTGTTGGGTTCTTAAGCCATTTCAAGCTGCATAATTGCAGGTAATAGATTTCTTTATTTCAACTCTTATCTCTATTTTTATTATTCTTACATGTTGTGATTACAAGCATTGGGTCATGTATTGGGAGCTGTAATTCACACCTCATCAATATGAATAAATATTTTAGGCTATTTATTAGTTAAGATGGAATCTTAGTTTAAATTCTTATACAGAATCTAGGATAAATTTCTTATCAGGTTTATGTTAAATTATTTTTTAGAGATTCTATATATGTTAGGGTTTAGAATAGATTTAACAATTAGTCTTGATAAATTTAATGACAACTTTTTTTCCAAAAAATAGAAAACGGTATTGAATCCATACATATAAACCCTATATCCCAACACCTGTATAATGTCCTCACGCGGAATTATAAACTTAGATTTAAAACTAAAATACTTAGTATAACATTATAGAGTAACCACAAGGGTTTACCAAATTAACCGACTAAGTAATAAACCATAAAATAACGATGGACATGACATCTAATAAATAGATTCACCATCTAAATAAAAGAAAAACTATCAACTAAATAAACAATTTACATACCAATGATAGCATAGGATCGTGGACCCGATATCAATTTCCTTAGTGTCCAAATCCATAATCAATATGCACAACATTCACTTCTCGAAGCACTAAAAATAAATTAAATAAAAATATACAGTCACCCCGTTAAATAAACCAAAGGTCTCATGATTTGAACCAACTATAAAATTCCACAAAGAGCACATTTCCATCCATCCTATAAAAAATATAGGCCAATCTTATAATGTTGGCATATGAGAGTTCACCCAACGTCTATATAATAACTATACATTAATGAAACCTTTCATAGCCTAAAAATAACACATAAACATGAACAAGGGATTGAATCCTTGGGAGTTTAAGAAACATATATCAGCATTCCACAACCATGATGATAATCCATAAAACATGCATATCATCAGCTAGAATCCCAATTAAAATAAACCATAAATTCTTAATGGGATCTTATAAACCATTTAAAAGAAATAACAAACATAACGATAAGATCAACCATTGAATCCCATAAACTAAGCATTGGATGGAAGTGAACGCTTATGGTTTTAAAGGATTTAAACAAATAATATACCAATCATTGCACACACACGGGATAGGATTACCATGATATTGCAACCATCATCGAAACCATAGGTTTACATTGCCAACAATGGCATTATGGCTAAGTTTAAACCCCATAAAAATTATAAATACTAAACAGAGCTAGGGCTTTCCCCTCTTCTACGATACAGAAATGAAATCAACATTTCGATACAACGAATAATAAAGAACAGTCAAGATTTTACCAAAGAGTTAAATAAAGAACGAAGCTAAGGATTTTCCCCTTCGTTTCTATAAAGAAGCAAAACACCAAATTGAAAACAACTAATATAAATTACCATAGGTACAAAAACCCATTAACACTAAACATTTCATAGAATACAACGTGGGAATAAAATCAAAATATATTCACATTCAAGTAATATTTACGAGCAATAATTACCATTTTTTCATTTCTAGCAATGGCACTGAAATCTCAGAACCCTCTTGATAAATTTATTTACATTTATCTCGACAACAATTTGCCCAAAATAAACTAATTAAATAAATAAAACCACAATTTCCAATTACGCTCTTATACACATACAACTCTGATTTAAAAACATAGAGATTAAAAACACAAAGTTAAAACAAATTAATAAAGCACCCATATTAAGATATCTCTTTCACTAACTAAATCCTGCTCAAGCTTAAATCTTACTACAACTTCATAAATTAAACCAACGAAGAGACGAGAACATAGAAACACCAAATCCACTATAAAAATCCAACATAAGGTTATATTTAGACATAGGAAATTCACCACAGTCGTTACACATTACAAATGCCTGAACGGGCCATAATCATTAACTTAGAACCCCAATGCCATGATTATTCTGAGTTTAATTCTATCCCAAACCCTAGAAATTCCAAAATGGGAAGCCATTACAAACTACAGACAAAGAACCCAAATTACTTTTAAAAACCTGCAATAAAAACCAAAAGTGTAGTTGTAGCCAAATCATTACAACGAATGAAATTAATATTTTAAAAACCACAGATTTGTTTTGCATACCTGTTTAATATTTCGATTAACCCTGTAAACATTGTGACTATGTCTCTACGAGCGTAATACCTAGTAATGGATCTCAACCCCTTCTCTAATGAGTTCACTATGCAGAATAAAGCATCAAAAACCCTAGATTGGGTTTTAAGTTGGCACCAATGTGGAGGAAGCCACACAACCTTGATATGGGCCATTTAATGTGACAACTAACATGTACCATAGTTTAGAGTTTATCCCCTTCTCTATAGATTTTCCTTGTGTATTTTGTTTGTGTTTTTACACCATGCCTTCAATCCTTAGTGTGTTACGGTTTAGAAGTCTTCTAGTTGCAAGGTTTGGTCCTCCTTATCTTTCACGCACATGCAGTGTAGGATTAGCAACGGAACACTTGCAATAACCACAGATACATCATGCATTAGTTCATGAGAACTAAGTAACACCAAACGTAGGATGTCCTTACCTTCTAGAGTGAGTGGTTAGGTAAAATACAGCCACTCCTCCCCTTTAGATACAGAGGTAAGTTAGCCTCATCATTTAGTAAAAAATGACTAACTAGCGTATTAAGTATCCAACATAAATAAGCAATATCAGAACATCATTAAACCAGATAAAAGACATCAATACACAAGTACATGAGTATATAAAAGAATAACAATTAACATCATCGCATTTAGAAAACTAGGTAAAAACATACAAGAAGAAAAACAGAACATGAACATAGGTATAGTTCCTATTAAGATTTATAATTCTGAAGTCAAGTATAGATGTCCCTTAGATCTTAGCAATATTATTTACACTACAAAAAATTTTTATTTACGGATTTTAGGGACATTACATATATTTAGTGAAATTTTAGATTTTTAATTGGATATTTACTAACTTCTTTATGTTTATATTTTCTCAACTCTCCTCTATCTACTCATTTAGCATTTACTAAATTATTTTCGTCAAAAATTTCATCCCTCCCTATTTTATTAATTTTTTGCATATTTTTCCATATACTAAAGACTCCACTAGTGAAATGAATGTTTTTATGGTTTCCATATCAATATTATGTTTGGATTTTTATAGACAAGTTCCAAATCTCACATTCTGAATATTTAAATTTACGATCTTTTCCCATGTCCTTAGATTGATTAGTTTTATAGATATCAAATTTTTATACTCGAGGCTCAAAATTTGAATACTTTTAGCATTATTTCAATGTAATCTTTGAAGAGGTGTCAATGGCATTGGACTTTCGCCATTTTTATGTCACATTTTATGCAATTTAATTTTCTACTTCAAAAAAATAAGTGTTAACAACTTTGCTACATATTTTTTTTAGGAATGTAAAAAAAAGAGAACAAAGGTTTATTAAAAGGTGTCAATGGCATTGGACTTTAGTAGTTTTGATTTTACATTTAATGGGGTTTAATTTTTTTCTTCAAAAAATAAGTGAAACCATTTTGCTACATATTGTTTTTAGAACTGTAAAAACAAAGTGAAAAAATATATAAAGAGCTTTTAATTTTGTCATTTTGATGTCACATTTTATGTAAAAAAATTCATTTTAATTTTAAAAATAAAATAACTAATTAAAATATCAATATAAAATTTACATATACACTTAATATAATATAATATTGACTAAATATCCAAATAAAACAACTTAATGTATATTATAGACAATCATTTGAAAAAAAACTAGTTACTAATATACACATAAATATGACCTCACTTGTTCAATTTAGAATTATTTAAAAAGTTAATATCATAAAATAAAATAAACTATTAAGAAAAATAAAAACAAGTGGAATAAGCAACAAAGTTGCTTAGTACCTGCCTCCTAAGAAGAGATTGAAAATATATAGCAATAGGATAATTTTGCTATAAAAATATATGATAAAACAAATATAATTACAATTTGAAAGAAATTAAAACAAAAGTGAATTAAAAAATGTCCATTTAAATACGATATAGGTTATTGCAATGTATCTTTGGTTGGATATTGGGAAACCCAAAAAATTGTAACATAATTCAAAAAGAGAAATATTTTAGTCCTCCCAATAGAGGACATAGGTGCATACATTGAAATTAAAAAAAAAAATAGTCATACAAAATTAAATAAGAAAAATATTCTAAATAGAAAAAACTACATCAATTTAAATAAAATAAAAAACTACACCAATCAAGAAACTAAATGCTTAACACATTTGCATACATTGTATCCATGAAGAGACAAATCTTAAGGCATAATTTTGGACACTATAATTCACTAATAGTAAGGGTGACTAACATGATTTCAAAAAAAGGGGCAAAATTAAGTGCTAGATCTAATATAAAGCCAATATTTCTCATAAACCCAACTAGCCATACCAAGCTACGAATGGCTCAACCCAAGAGACACAGAATTTAGAGTTGTCTTGTTAAGTCCAAAAGCTATAAATATGGGATTAGATCTATACATTGTTCATGTCTAAATCCCCTAATTTCTATTATTAATTTCATGTTTTTCAAATACAACTGAGTAATAATGATAAGGGGAAAAAAGATTGATATGATAAATTTTAATATTCATAATTATGGTCTTTGAATATTCCATAATAATAATAAGAAGAAAAAAGTAACCTTGTAGCTTTGAATATTCCATAATAATAAGAAGAAGAAAAAAGTAACCTTGTAGCTTTGAATATTCCATACATATTACATATTTGTGTATATGATATGTTTGAAAAAATTCTAGAATTGATTGAAGAAGTCGAGAACACTGATTTTCCTATGGATATTAAAATGGCTATCTATTTTCCAAAATTGTGAAAATGTCACTACAAATTCTACTTTTACATGGTTTTCTAAACAAATATGAAAATTTCAAAAAATTTAAATACCACAATTAGAAAATTACATCTAAACCTCTCTAAAGGTGGAATCCAAATCTTCCATCTCAAGAACGTGAAGGGTGGGCTGATACTTTTCTCATTAGCAATACGATATCCAACTTTAACCTAAAAATCTAGATCAAAATGGTGGAATAAAATCAAACCCACCTTACCACGGAAATTTGCATCTATGACACCGGCATCAATGTCTATGAAGCACTTCCAAGCAAGCCGAGACCTAGGTGCTGCATAGAAAAAACTGATATAAATTCTTGAAAACAACAAAAACCGCTTAACTTTAAATCCCATTTCCATATTCAAAAACCCAATCAGAACTTTGTTCAAATACATTACCAAACATTTGATTTCATAAAATACACTAAAAGTATAATGCAATGCAATTTTAGGCAAACCGTTACCTAGATGTCAATAAAAAAACTACATTAATTTAAATAAAATGTTACATCATTTTTTGGTTTCTTGTCATGTCTTCATTATATCTTTATTTTACACAAATTATTTAGTACATTCTACCACTGAATCAGATTATTCACTAGTGCAGCTAGTGCAACACCTAGCCACATGCAAAAAAACCTAAGGCACTCGATTAATTGCCATTGGAAGCTAGTGTAAGACCTAGCCACAAGCGAACAAAACCTAAGGTGCTTTGCACCTTCTATAAGTTAATATAAAAGTTTTGATATATCCCAAGTAAATGTAATATTCCAATCTATTCATCAAAACAAAAGTTAAAAAGTTTCTTAAAGAGCGTGTTGCACACTGGGCATCATAATTGTTTATAAAGGTTTCTTTTATGTAACACATATTGAGCAACACAATTATTGTATAATAAAGAACAAAAACACTCGTGAACTTAGGGCTAAATTCGAAACACAAAGTTAGCTTAGAGCTATGGATTTGAAACTGATTTAATTTTCTTAGCTATTGTGGCCAAAAAAAAACTTAAACTCTAGCCACATTAAGGGTTAGTGTAACTTACACCAAATATGATTCTCAAATAATTTTAACAACTTATATACCCTTAAATAATTTTGCAAACCATATATATAATTTTTATAATATAATAATTTATTAAATATTCATATATATTAATAATCCAAAATCAAAATCTCACCCATAAAAAGCCTTATAACATCAATAACCCAAATTCACAGTCTCAAAATCTTAAATTATTCAACATAAACGAAGTTTTCAAACTCTCACAATATTAAATTATTCAACATAAACGAAATGAGACATTGAACCTTGATTGTGAAATAAATAAAATACAATGTATTTATTATGAACACAAAAAATGGAATAAGACAGTGAATCTTGATAGTTTATAGACCACTTTGCTGACTTGAGAAAAATGAGATGACATGGGGCAGGGTGGCAAGTCTTTTCTCTTTCTCTTTTACTTTTCACTTTCACTTTGGATTTGTTTTCCTTATTCTTTACGTTAAAAAAAATTAAAAGGAAAACAGAGTAGAGAGATTCTCCACGAGGATGAGTGTTCAGAGAATAAGTGGCCTCGTGTCGAATAAGTGGCCTCGTGTCTTTTGAGTAATCTGATATGTCGTGTTGTGCTCTGTGGAGCATTAGCGTTATTATTTGTATGCGTTTTGAATGGCTTTGCAGGAGCTCTAATCATTATACTCTCCCCAAAGGAATCCAACAACGTTCAAGGAATGAATATTACCCCTCACAAAGGTACCACCCAACTCGATAGTTTCTTAGTTTTTCATTTTTCATGGTTTGCAATTTGCCAATGTTCGTCATCAAGTTGGAGACTGGAATGCATTGCAAGCTTCTGTGGCAGTTTTTTCTGCATATACTTCTAAGTTTTTTGAGCTTCGTGTAGTGTAGTTCTCGACCCGAAAGATAATGGAACACCAGGTAATTATAAGAATGGTAGAAAGCTAAGTCATGCTAGATTCTCTTACAAACACTATGTTAGGTCTAGAATTCATGGGTCAATCCAAGTTTTGTGCATTGGATTTTTAGATTTCATGCTTCTTCTGTTTGTGCTGGCATTCTGCCTTTCAAAATGGGTTGTTGTTTTTTTGTTGTTTCATGGTATGTATTGAATCCTACGTTTTAGGTCCTGAGTTTAGGAATAGTTTTTCTGCCGAAATTGCCCAGTATTTGCACCTGGCCTTGTCTCTTATATTCTCATGCCATTCAAGTGAGATGGATCACAGAGACAACAGAGCACTCTTAGTATTTTGTTGACCTCACCGTTGAACCAAGGCCCTGTTGGCAATACTACAATTCTCTTACTGTTAAGATCATCCTCCAGCAATAAGGCCTCTTTGCAACAACTACTAAGAAAACCTCACATCCCCATGTCGAAGAAGCAATACACAAAGAGATATCCCACCTCATGACCATCAAACCAGAAGCCAAACAGGGCGCAAATCCCATGGTATTTTCATACGAAGATCTGCATAGCATGCATTACCTGCATGCCTCAATCTGTGAATCGTTGAGGCTTTATCCACCGGTCCTCTTCGATTCCAAGCACGCCCTGCACAACGACGTTCTGCCAGATGAAACTTTTGTGGGAAAAGGAACCCGGGTGACTTACCACCCGTACGCCATGGGTCGAATGGAGTCCATCTGGGGCGCCAATTGCCTCGAATTCAAGCCGGAGAGGTGGGTGAACCAGGATGGCCATTTTGTCCCGCAGAGTCCCTTTAAGTTTGTAGTATTCCAAGTTGGCATGTGGGTCTGTCTGGGCAAAGAGATGGCGTTTATTCAGATGAAGTATGTTGTGGTGACAGTGGTTTCCATGTTCAGATTGCGACTTCCTGTTGAGTTTTCGGCTCTGGGAAGTCCAATGCTCATTCACAACTTGACTGCGCGAATCAAGGGTGGTCTTTGAGTGCTGGTAGGCACCACGGTCCACACAGTAGTGGCAGCGGCAGCGGCAGGAGGCATGAGCCCAGAACAACTGGCTCCGATGGTACCAACAGATGGCAATGGGATATAGTTTTATTTTTTTAATTTTATTATTATGATGTCATCTTGCCACATGTCAACTCAAATCCAGATACCAAATTCCAAAGCTTACATCATCTTCTATCCACCAATCAGCTGTTTACAAAATAGTTTTTTTAACAAAATTAAAAAAAATATTTTACAAATCCCTAAGTTATAGTTTGCAAAACAGATTTTAATTTTTTATACCTGATCAAAAGAGAGCAACTAATACCAAATTCAAAAGAGTTTGACTTGCAACCAATTACAATATACCTACTGAGGCAGGTAAAATAACTATGATGCTTCACCTACCTGTTTATACCTATTTATAGTTTTTAGATGGAGGAATCTTAAATTAAATGCTCACGGCACAATCCTAATGTTTGTTTTCACAACGAGGAATCTTAAGTTCTCACGGCACAAATATCCTTAAAATCAATGATTGTAGGAGGCCATTAGATATCAAAATTTATCTAATTCATCATGAGCAAAGTGAATGGCGAATGGCTGTTGATAAAATAAATAATGGAAGATTACTATTGCAAGATGTTGTATGGGTCATGAACACATTGGATTTTGAAAATTAAATGGATACATTGATTATTTATATATATATGGGGGAGGGAACATTAAGATATATATATATGGAGAGGGGATGATAGGGTTTCAATTAAATAAGATAGACATACAAAGAAGGATACAAGTTCTCATAGTATATGGATTGGATTGAAATTTAGATGAATCATCAATAATAATATAGTACAATCGAGCTGCATCATATGATTTCTTTTCACACCATTGAAATTTAAGAATGTGTATTAAAATATTAAAATAATAAGAGTAAATAAAATATTTATATGTATTAAAAAATGATACATTGTGCATGGGAGGGGACATTAAGATATATATATATATATATATATATATATATATGTGGGGAGGGGACGATAGGGTTTCAATCAAATAAGATAGACGGATGCAAGTTCTCATACTATATGGATTGGATTGAAATTTAGATGAATTATCAAGAATAATATAGTACAATCAAGCTTCATCATATGATTTCTTTTCACACCATTGAAATTCAAAAATGTGTATTAAAATATTAAAATAATAAGAGTAAATAAAATATTTATATGTATTTAAATAATAAGAGTAAGTAACATATTTATATGTATTAAAAAATGATACATTGTGCATATAAGTTATAATGCAAACTTGTGCTCAAAGTAGAGAATGAGAGTATTTTTGAATATCATACAACAAAAATAACACAAGTGTTTTGAACAAATTACAAATATACATCCATTTCAAATTCATTCATCTCCACTTTCCTTTGCACTGCTAGATTTTTCTGAAAATTCCATCTTTATGTTCCCTAAGAACAAGGAAGATAGTCAACTCCTTTGCCAAGGATCAATGCTCCTTTTAGGAATCTACAAACAAAACACCATTTAAAAGTTATTTGATGTTTATAAAAAAATGATTTGTGTACACTTATTAAAATTTCAATCAAATAAAACACTTATATTTACATAATGTGAATATGTATGTGTGATAGTCGATGTCACACATGGTGAACTTATTGATCCGAAATCTTGTTGCAATTCAATCTATTGCAATTGATTTGGATATGATGAAAATGATTGTGATTTCATAACAATAGAATCCCTAAGAGTTTATGTTGCATGATTCTCATAAAGAACTTGTTCAACCATGGGATACACATGCACGACAATTTAATAAACATAACATTCATATACGTATATATTTGATAAATAAATTCATGCACCTACAAGAACCTCTTATTTGAGAGTGAGAGATACATTTACCTGATGTGTGGATGATGATGGAATGCTCATGTCTACAGTCAAAGGATTCTTTAAGGCCAAGTCAATAGATTCCTTAATAATTGAACATGGTTATAGGTGTCTAATATGGGTTTCTCCATAATTTATCAGAAACACATACCGATAAATAAGAGTCAATAAAACAACTGAGATACTGAATATTAAAAATTAAATAATGATGCACTTAGAGGTCCCTCAAAATTTTCCTTCTCATCATGTTGAGGCTCTACAATACCCTCGAGTGTGGGTGGCACAACAAAATAGCTAACATATTGCATAAAATAGATTAGATCAATGATTAAATATATTTTTCCTTCCATTAATATAAATATGGAAAATAATGGTAAATTACAAATATTTTCATTACTTGGAATAATGATAAATGAAAAATTGTATGTATTGCCGATTGTTGCATTTATTTTAATCTCTCGAGTATAACCAAGATGTGGTGGAGGAGTCACCTTGGATACCATCTAAACATGTTAATATAGAATATCAAAAAAATATTAAAATAATAATATTTTAAACAAATCAAATTTGTAATTTAATATATAATAAAGTACTTGAAGATTGATGAGCTTAGAAATTGGATGAATCCATTGATGGGAAACTGGAATGAAGGTCCATATCAAATACTATATCTCTAGATATTATTGATTTATCATGTCCACCATTAGATGACTGCCAATCATCATGGAATCCACTTAATGGTTTCTCCCCATGATGTCTTTGACAGAAAAGTGAAAGAGTTTCACGAAATACGTATGGGATCCATGACTATAAATGCTTTTATTAATAGATTTATAGATATGTTACATTATGTACCATACATCAAGGATGAAAAGGTAAAAATACAACAATTCTTAGGATGTCTTCCTCCCAGCTTTTGGGAAAGGATTGAATTCGACATGCCTAAAACCTTGGACACCACATTGCACAAAGCTAGGCTCTACTATGAGCATGGATAGATAAGGAAAGAGAAAATGAACCAAAATAGAGACATGCCTAAGAACTTCTCTAATAACTGCAAAGCAGGGTTTATCCCACCCCGTATAGTAAACAAAACAACAGTTTTCCAGTCAACAAGAACTTCAACAAATCAGTTATGAAACCATACCTACCAGCTCCAAATGTTAACAAGCCAGTAGCAGCTGGGGGAGCCAATGCTACCCTGATACAGATCAAATGCTGGAAGTGCATCGGGTCTCATTATGCCCGATATTGTAAGAACAAGACCAATGAGGTCTTGCACAACCTACAAGAAGAACCAACGATAGAGGACATACTTAGAGCACCGCAGATTTATGTAGCTTTGGATGGCTGCCAGGAAGACCATCAAGCTACCATGGTGGATATAGAAGGTAAGATCATGAACACTTCTATTTTAATACTTATTGACCCCGGTGCTTTCCGGAGCTATGGGTCACCTAAAATTGTTGATGTATTTAAACTAGGAAAAATAAAACATGATAAACATTAGCTGGTTCAGTTAGCCACAAGTACAAAATGGAAGGTTTCAGAAATAGTTAAATATTGTGAGGTAAACCCACGGTAAACCTGAATGGTTTTCTAACAAAATTACACCTCAATATGATACCCTTAGGATCGTATGATATAATTATCAGCATGGACTGGTTGGAACAACACCATGTCATGCTCGATTGCTTACACTAGTCAGTCTTGTGTACAGATAACCAAGGGAATCGAGTGAATGTTCAAGGCATTCCAAAGAAACTTTCTGTAAGATAAATATCTGCCTTACAAGAAAAAAATGCGTTAGGAAAGGCTGCAAGTTGTTTGCAGTAAATATTTGAGACATAGAGACTGAAAGAGAACAAGGAATATAATACATTCCCATTCTTGTACAATTCAAGGACATGTTTCTCAAGGAAATCGTAGGATTATCTCCAAAACAAGACTTAGAATTTTCCATCGAAATGACACCAGGATTAGTTCCGGCTTCCAAATCCCCTTACCACATGAGTGCACCAGAATTGGTGAAACTCAAACTGCAGTTGCAAGAGTTGATAGAAAAAGGGTATATATGACCAAGTGTGTCCCCTTGGGGAGCACTGATACTGTTTGTAAAGAAAATGGATGGTACAATGCAGATGTGCATCGACTACCGTCATCTTAATAAGTCATCTTAATAAAATGACTATCAAGAAAAGATACCCACTCCCCAAGATTGATGTCTTGTTCGATAAGGTAGTGGAGAAAAAATATTTTTAAACATTTACCTATGATCTGGGTACCATCAAGTATGGATTCGCGACGAGGATATTCACAAAACCGCCTTTCGTACAAGATACGGGAACAACAAGTTTGTAGTGATGCCATTTGGGTTAACCAATGCACCCGCAAACTTCATGTGCATGATAAACAGTATATTCAGTAAGTATCTGGATAAATTTGTTTTGGTCTTTATAGACGACATCCTATTTTACTATAATAGTAAAGAGGGACACAAAGAAGACCTTCACATAGTACTACGATTGTTATGAGAACACCAAATTTATGCTAAGTTTAGTAAATGTGATTTTTACAAACCATAGATATAGTACTTGGGTCACATTATCTCCCAGACAAGGATAGTTGTGGACCTATAAAATATTAGAGCCATAGAAGAGTGGCATGCCCCTACTAGTATCACTAACATTAGGTCCTTTTTGGGATTATTCGGATATTATCGAAAGTTCACTAAGAAATTCTCGATAATAACTTGTCCCATGACTACTTTGCAAAAGAAAGCAAATAAGTTCTTATGGACAACTAAGTGCGAGGAAAGTTTTCAAAACATTAAGCATCTTTTGATGACTGCACTGATACTATGAATTGTGGATCTCAATGGGAATTTCATTGTTTGCATGGGTGCAAGCAAGGAAGGACTTAGAGGAGTCCTCTTGCAGAATGATCATGTGATCTGTTATGAATCACGCAAGTTAAAAGAGCATGAGAAAAACTACTCCACACATGACCTTGAGTTAGCAACCATCTTCCACACATTAAATATGTGGAGGAACTACCTCACGGGAAGGAAATTTATTCTGAACATAGACAATATGAGTCTGAAGTATTTATTCAAGCACCCAGATATGAATGCTAGGAAATCTAGATGGTTGTATTTTCTTAGAGAATACCATTCTGATCTAAATCATATTAAGGGAAAAATATGACGAGATCGTTGATGCTTTGAGTTGACGAAATCATATGATATATGAGGTGACTTTAGGTCAAACTAATGCAGATTTGCATGAGAGGATTAGAATGACCAACATAGTTGACCCTTTCAATGTAGAAATCCTCAAGAAATTTCAAGAGAACAGGTTGTTTCAACAACAAAAAGAGTACAAGGTAGATGAATCAGGACTACTATGGTCCAAGGAGATATAGTACATTCCAAAAGGAGGGTACATTTAGTCTAGAATCCTCACAAAATTTCATCAGGCACCCTACTGAGGGTGTTTGTGCCAAAAATTGTTTCCAAGGCTATGAAGAAACAAGCTAACACAATCTCAAAAAACTCAACAAAGTAAACTATGTTTTAGGGTTTCTGTAATGTTTTATTGGTTGTAAATTTGGTGACCAACAGGGAATACACTCATGAGCTAAACAAGAACTGAATCATAAGCAAGTAAAGACAAAGATGCATAATATAATCAACAAGTATCCATCAGAATATAATCTTAAAGTTCATTCAAGACTCACAAGCATCACAAGCAAAGAAACCATGAACCAGCAATGAATATATCAGTCAAGTAGTTAAACAAACTCAAAATGAAGCTAAAACATATATTGAAGGGTATAAAGTGTCATATATTCCATAGTATGTCATCAAATACATATAAGAGTTATGATACTTAGCTCACAAACAAGTCCAAAGACCTCCTAAATTTCTCCCAAAAATCGAACCCTCATTCTGTCTTTCTCATCTATCTAAATAGTATTCCTCAACAAAAATCAGTTAGGGTTAAAACCCTAACTGCCTTCAGCGAACTACTCGATGAGATAAAGATAAATTAAAATTTACAAAATATGATATTTTTCAAATCATAGTAAACAACTTAACTAATTAAAGTGTTTCTCAAAAAGACATAATTGAATAACTCACAAATTCAAAGGTCCTTTGCAGCCTCAGCTAGCAATGCTATTCCATCTAGAGCTTGAGCCTTCTTCTTGGCTCTCTTTTGCTCATCTTCCATGCCTGCTAGTCTTCTTGTGAGCTCTTCATTTTGCTTCTGTAGGCTTTCCACAGTCAACTTCAACTCTACACAGTGCAAATCAGTGGTTCTTTTCCTCTTCAAGGATTCCTTGGAAACTGCTGTCAGTTCCTGAAAATGTTCATTAACCTCTTGCAAATCTTCTCTAAGTCTTCTGTTTGCCAAGATCAGTCCATCATTCACTTCCTGCATAGAGTCCATCTGATGTATGTATTGTTTAAAAGTTTTCTGCAGGTTTTCCCTTTCTGAATCAAATGGCCTCCTTGTTATGGTCTCTTGTGCATCACTGGGCATCCATGGTATATTAAGTTTCCTGAAAATATCTGCATCTTCTTCTAACAGATTTGTAGAACTATCAGGAATGCCAGGGTTTTCCTAAGTGCCTGTTTCCTTAGGTATAGCTCCATCTTTCAATTTGTGATCTTCAACATAAGGAACTTTTGTTTCTTCTTCCTACTGTTGTTTCAACAATTCAACTCTCAATTCAAGAAATACTGTAGATAATTTAGTCTGGGTGATATTTGAATCTTATACTGACTGTAATGACTTTTTTGCTTTTGCAGGATGAAAAACTGAACTTCTTACAACTGCTCCTTCCTTCTTTTTACTGCTCACTTTGTCAATTCTTGGTTTTTCATCATTTGAAGAAACCTCATCAAGAACAGTCACCTCTTTGGTATTCAAGCTAGGGTTAAGCAGTTTCTTCATATTCAATCTTAATTTATTCCTTGACCTAGTTTTAGGCTTCCAAGATGGAGCCAATTCTCCCATCATTTTGAAGCTTCTACCTTGGTGTTTGACTGTAGAAAATTCCATGACTTCAACCCTATTCTTCTTTCTCCTAGGTCGGACTGTCTTGTTTTCCACAGTGGAAAATTCCTTGCGTGATTCAATCCTAGCTTTAGTTTTAGCAATGGATTGATCCTCCTCTAACAAATAACCCTCATCCTCTGACGGGATAGTGATGGGACTCCTTTGCTGGGTCTGAATCTCTTCTTCCTGTACAACAACTTTTTCTGTGACAACACTTTTATTTTCACAGAAAACTTCTGCTGGTATCATGTGTTGCATAGGCTGCTCTTTCTTTTCTGTAAACAGTGAATATTTACCTTTATTTTCTGCTAAAAATATTTGAGGCTCATTTTCATCCTTCAAAGGCTCAGGTGCTTCTTCAATTTTAACCTCTTTCTTGTCTTCAAGCTTGACCTTCTGACCTAGTTTCCTCACTAGGACTTTCCCTTTGTCTGCCTATTTTTTGGCTTGCTGATCCTCTTGTTTAACTTGAAAACTAGAACAGAATAGGAAGAAATCCCAGGTTTTTCCTTCACTCTGCAGGACAGTACTAATGATCAATTTAATCAGTCCATGGTGGAAAATGGATTGGGAAGTATGATCTTGATGCCCCTTGACTCTGCTAGACATCTTCTGTAGACTTTTGAATAGGAAGAAAGGAATGCTCATTTTAGATACACCAACCATATGCTATAAAAACATAAAATTGTATTTGAAAACATAGGCATATCTTCCTTCACAGGTTATATAGCTTTGCAATATTCTAATGGGTTCCACCCACTCACTTCTGAAATTTTGGATCAGTATGACTTTGCTCCAGTCTTGGGTAACATTAGGTAACAGATACCTCCGGGCCTCAAAAGTGAATGGCAACTTTTTAAACCACATCTCACCTTCATTTTTTATTCCTGTAGCTTCTGCAACTAGATCCACTGTCAATCTAAACTTTAAAGTGTCAAAAACCACCATGTCATGATTGTAGCATTGTGCAAATTTACAGGAAACCTCAGTGTTATAACCATCTATTCTTTTGAAAAAATACAGCCACCCAGTCTTCTGGAAAAGTTCTACACAGCCTGGGAATTTCTCAATCCAGCTTACATCAGTAGGCTCAGCCCTATTTATTTTGCCACTTTTACCCATCTGAACTCACCTGGGATGCTTTCAATGGCTGAAACTCTGTGTACTTCCAGGGTTCTGTCAATGACCTAGCAACTGCTTTTTCCTTCTTAAACCTCTTAGGTATCAATAACCAGCTTTCCTCAGTCTCCCTTGACCGTTCCCTTTTGTTTTCTAATGCAGGATAGGTTTCACCATAGGCTCAAATGATTTAGGTCACATAGTGCTCAATACTCTTCACTAAAATTGTGGGTGAAATTTAGCTATCATTCAGTCTGCTCATTCAGTTATTAGACCCTCTTTGGACTGTATGAAAACACATGTGCATTGCAATCTTGTACAAAAAATAACCCTTAATGCCTTTAAATGCAACTAATACACTATCTCTGTGCAGAAAGGGTTTTACACAAGTAATCTCAGCTGTTAAATCCTTATATCAACTTGTGGTTTCTAAGATTGACTGAAGATGGTTTATCTAGCCAATAAGAGGATATGAAAGTAATCTTCTGTCTGTTCACTTACTTTTAGCACCACAATCAGTCAGTTTTAGCACCTGATAACAATAGGTATTCATGCAATTTTACATATTCAGCTCTTTCGGTGCATTGTTTACAGCTAGCAAAATAATTTGTGAAATTTGTACACCACGGAATACACAGCTCTTCTTCCTGTCATCTTTTCAAGCTTCAACAAGGGAATGGTTCAATATAATGCTACTTTTCAACCTTCCACTCACCACAGCATCTGAGAATGTCTTAAACAGCTATCTATTCAGTAGGAATCTCATTTAAGGGCATAACTTAATGTTTCCCTTAACCAATTTTAACAGAATAAACTTTACCGTGAAAGCCCCAATTCAGCAGCCATTAACAGGTTATCGGGGAATACCTGCTTTCTGTCGAGCTGCAGAAGCTTTAAACCAATCCTTGTGTTGTCTTATTGCTGAATTTAAGTATACAGGTGTCTTCAGATGTTTGATTTACCTCCAAGTGGCAGGACGGGAAATCCCTAATTTCCTGTGTAACTATGAAAACCCCGACTATGCTGTGTAACAGCAACCTCCGGTTTTTAGGCAAACATCGTCACTCCACTAAGTCTTCAGGTTTGAAATGCATGTAAGGAATAACTCCCCTTAGATCAAACTTGATCTATACCACTATCTGTCATGATGAGCTACATTCTAGCTGATGATAACCATGATCTCTTCCATGACATGAACCCACCTGTTTTCATGATGACTACTGGAACAACACATAGAAAAATCCTTAAATCATGCGATTAGTCACTTAAGATTCAAAATCATGCAAAAAAATGGCTTAAAAGTCAAAGAATTTATCATGCGCGATATTCTTGTAGCGCCACAGTGTTAATTTTGGGCACTTGCGCTACAAGAATAATTTGAAACCACTTTTGGCACTATTTTAATCATTTTTTTCAATTTGAATGCAGTTTAGGTGCTAAACTATGCTCTTATAATATATTATTGACATCCTTAATCAACATAATGACCTTTAAACCCTTCAAAAACTAAAGGAGGAAAAACAATAATAAACCTAAAGGCAAAAAAAAACTTGAAAATTTCACTAAATACCAAAAAATTCTACAGTGAGTGAAAGGATAAACTCAAGAAAATAAGCAAACTAGAATAAAAATGACAATCAAACATAAAAAGTAAGAAACAAGTTCCTGACTTAACATCTGGCTCTAGCTGCAGGGTGAAGTCCTCCCTATGAGGCTTCAAGAACCTGCAGACCAGTGCCTTCTGTAACCAAAACTGTCTACTTTTCTGCAAAACATCCATTGGGCTATGGAGTCTTTATTCAATCCTTCACACACTGATATATACAATTAAAATCAAATCTGTTTCTCTGAGGAACCTTCCATCTACTGAATCAAATTGAAATCCCATTTCCAATGTAACCAAGAAAAAATTTGATCAACCCCCCAAAACTTGTTTCCATCTCCAAATATATATATAATCAGAAATATTGGAAAACATGAAGAGCAGAGATTTAACAACTTATACCCACTTTCATCAAATAGTGCCTCTGAAATAACAGATTTATAACCTGGTATTGACTCTAAATAATCTGCTACTGGATCATAAAAAATTCCATAAGTTACCTCTTCCTGCTCTATGAAAAAGACAGGCTGTCCATAAGAATATTTTGTTCCATGAATATCAATCAAGCATTGGCGATAAAAGACATCAGGATCAGCCTGAATTTGCTCCGGATTTTTTTGGATAGTATCATTAATAATGTCAATAAGCTGAACCTCCTTTTCCACACTGTCTTTAAATGAATGACTATCATGCATTGGCTTTTTCTATTCAAGGATAATAGACAGAATGCATTCTTGAATCTCCTGATCAGATTGTGACATATCACACACCTCACAAATTTCTGGGTCTTTTTTTTAAATTTCATCATCATATTTATTAAAAATTAGAGCATCTTCATAATGATTTTGAACAATAGATTTATCATAACCATGAATAAAAGCAACTTCTGAAAAAATGTGAACAGCCTAGCCTTCATCGAATTTAGTATCAAAACCAAAAGGAATAGAATCTAATTCATCACAGAATTTTTGTCTTGGAACCCTAATCTCTTCATCATAGCAAGGATTATTCTGAGAAATTTCAAATGATGATGCTAAATGTTCATCTTTTCCTTCAATACAAAGCTGATCTTTAACATAACACTGATTTTCAAAAGTTTGTTGAACTAGAGATTGATCTTCAAAAGGATTAGCATTCAAATGGTTATTAAGGCTGTTGAAATCATTATGAGAATGTTCCAAACTATCTTTACTGATCTCATCACTTGGATAATCCTCAAACTGACCTAAAACAACAACTTGATTATCATAATGATCATGGCATTCTTTCTTGATAGCAGTATCTAAAAATGTTACCTTTTCATCTTCAACAAATTCTGAAACTTCAACTTTTTCATGACATGTTTTGAACCCTTGATTGTACTCATCATCATGATTTTTTAAATCAGAAATTGTATGATAAACATCATCCTGCTCACAACAATCTTTTAAAAAGAGTTCAACTGAGAACATATACTTACAATGTTTCCGAAAACATATGTGAAATTCTTTTAGTGAGGAGATGCTAGCAGCGGGAAGAGAAAAATACCAATCTCGTGCATCTTGTTCAAGTGAATACATGAACATATTCATGAGCACATCTTCATGTTGGATATTTAACTGGACCATACAATGATGAAATCTGATGAGGTGATCCGAAGGATTATTCTCTTTGCTTTCCCTAAATCGTGGAAGACAATCTCCCCAAACATCCATAGTAGGTACTGGATTTGGAAAACCTGGAATATCAGAAAAATTGAAAGGTGCAAACCTTCGAGCCAGAATAGCTTCCATGGACATCGGCCTCTGCATCTTGAAATAGTGGAGTCTCCAATCAATTTCTCAAGACAGATTTTGTTTTTTCTCCTCAGAAAGAGAAACGGGTGACAGTAGTTCAAATTAATTAGGGCTGCATAAAGTTGGGGATAACTGAAACTTTCTAATTCTTCCAACTCCTCTAGGAGCCACTGTGTCAAACTTGGTGAAAAATAGCCTTAAAGATGTGCTGGTTTAAGTTCACCTCTTAAAAACAGTAAAACTAATAAGTATCCTAGGGAAAATATGTCTTCAACTTCGTCCCCGGCAACATCGCCAAATATGTTTGTGCCATAAATTGTTTCCAAGGCTATGAAGAAACAAGCCAACACAATCTCAAAAAACTAAACAAACTAAACTAGGTTTTAGGGTTTCTGTAATGTTTTCTTGGTTGTAAATTTGGTGACCAACAGGGAATACACTCATGAGCTAAATAAGAACTGAATCATAAGCAAGTAAAGACAAAGATGCATAGTATAATCAACAAGTATACATCAGAATATAATCTTAAAGTTCATTCAGGGCTGACAAGCATCACAAGCAAAGAAACCATGAACCAGCAATGAATATATCAGTCAAGTAGTTAAACACAATCAAAATGAAGCTAAAACATATACTGAAGGGTATAAAGTGTCATATATTTCATAGTTTGTCATCAAATACATATAAGAGTTATGATACTTAGCTCACAAACAAGTCCAAAGACCTCCTAAAGTTCTCCCAAAAATCGAACCCTCATTCTGTCTTTCTCATCTATCTAAATAGTATTCCTCAACAAGAATCAGTTAGGGTTAAAACCCTAACTTCCTTCAGCTAACTACTCGATGAGATAAAGCTAAATTACAATTTACAAAATATGATATTTTTCAAATCATAGTAAACAACTTAACTAATTAAAGTGTTTCTAAAAAAGACATAACTGACTAAATGACAAATTCAAAGGTCCTTTGTAGCCTTAGCTAGCAATGCTATTCCATCTAGAGCTTGAGCCTTCTTCTTGGCTCTCTTTTGCTCATCTTCCATGCCTACTAGTCTTCTTGTGAGCTCTTCATTTTGATTTTGTAGGCTTTCCACAGTCAACTTCAACTCTACACAGTGCAAATCAGTGGCTCTTTTCCTCTTCAAGGCTTCCTTGGACACTGCTGTCAGTTCCTGAAAATGTTCATTAACCTCTTGCAAATCTTCTCTAAGTCTTTTGTTTGCCAAGATCAGCCCATCATTCACTTCCTGCATATAGTCCATCTGATGTTTGTATTGTTTAATAGTTTTCTGTAGGTTTTCCCTTTCTGAATCAAATGGCCTCCCTGTTATGGTCTCTTGTGCATCACTGTGCATCCATGGTATATTAAGTTTCCTGAAAATATCTGCATATTCTTCTAATAGATTTGTAGAACTATCAGGAATGCTAGGGTTTTCCTAAGTGTCTATTTCCTTAGGTATAGCTTCATCTTTCAATTTCTGATCTTCAACATAAGGAACTTCTATTTCTTCTTCCTGCTGTTGTTTCAACAATTCAGCTCTCAATTCAAGAAATACTGTAGATAATTTAGTCTGGGTGATATTTGAATCTTCTACTGACTGTAATGACTTTTTTGCTTTTGCAAAATGAAAAACTGAACTTCTTACAACTGCTCATTCCTTCTTTTAACTGCTCACTTTGTCAATTCTTGGTTTTTCATCATCTGAAGAAACCTCATCAAGAATAGTCACCTCTTTGGTATTCAAGCTAGGGTTAAGCAGTGTCTTCATATTCAATCTTAATTTATTCATTGACCTGGTTTTAGGCCTCCAAGATGGATCCAATTCTCCCATCATTTTAAAGATTCTACCTTGGTGTTTGACTGTATAAAATTCCATGACTTCAACCCTATTCTTCTTTCTCCTAGGTCGGACTGTCTTATTTTCTAGAGTGGAAAATTCCTTGCCTGAATCAATCCTAGCTTCAGTTTTAGCAATGGATTGATCCTCCTCTAACAAATAACCCTCATCCTCTGACAGGATAGTGATGGGACTCCTTTGTTGGGTCTGAATCTCTTCTTCCTGTACAACAACTTTTTCTGTGATAGCAGTTTTATTTTCACAGAAAACTTCTGCTGGTATCATGTGTTGCATAGGCTGCTCTTTCTTTTCTATAAACAGTGAATATTTACCTTTATTGTCTGCTGAAAATATTTGAGGCTCATTGTCATCCTTCAAAGGCTCAGGTGCTTCTTCAATTTTAACCTCTTTCTTGTCTTCAAGCTTGACCTTCTGACCTAGTTTCCTCACTAGGACTTTCCCTTTGTCTGCCTGTTTTTTGGCTTGCTGATCCTCTTGTTTAACTTGAAAACCAAACTAGAATAGGAAGAAATCCCAGGTTTTTCCTTCACTCTGCAGGATAGTACTAATGATCAATTTAATCAGTCCATGGTGGAAAATGGATTGGGAAGTATGATCCCGATGCCCCTTGACTCTGCTAGACATCTTCTCCAGACTTTTGAATAGGAAGAAATGAAGGCTCATTTTAGATACACGAACCATATGCTGTAAAAACCTAAAATGGTATTTGAAAACATAGGCATATCTGCCTTCACAGGTTATATAGCTTTGCAAGATTCTAATGGGTTCCACCCACTCACTTCTGAAATTTTGGATCAGTATGCCTTTGCTCCAGTCTGGGGTAACAATAGGTAACAAATACCTCTGGGACTCAAAAGTGAATGGCAACTTTTTAAACCACATCTCACCTTCATTTTTTATTCCTGTAGCTTCTGCAACTAGATCCACTATCAACATAAACTTTAAAGTGTCAAAAACCACCATGTCATGATTGTAGCATTGTGCAAATTTATAGGAAACCTCAGTGTTATAACCATCTATTCTTTTGAAAAATCTAGCCACCCAGCCTTCTAGAAAAGTTCTACAAAGCCTGGGAATTTCTCAATCCAGCTTACATCAGTAGGCTCAGCCCTATTTATTTTGCCACTTTTACTCATCTGAACTCACCTAGGCTGCTTTCAATGGCTAAAACTCTGTGTACTTCTAGGGTTCTGTCAATGACCTAGCAGCTTCTTTTTCCTTCTTAAACCTCTTAGGTCTCAATAACCAGCTTTCCTTAGTCTCCCTTGAATATTCCCTTTTGTTTTCTAATGTAGGATAGGTTTCACCACAGGCTCAAATGATTTAGGTCACAGAGTGCTCAATACTCTTCACTAAAACTGTGGGTGAAATTTAGCTATCATTCAGTCTGCTCATTCAGATATTAGACCCTCTTTGGACTGCATGAAAACACCTGTGCATTGCAATCTTGTACAAAAAATAACCCTTAATGCCTTTAAATGCAACTAATACACTATCTCTATGCAGAAAGGGTTTTACACAAGTGATCTCAGCTATTAACTCCTTATATCAACTTGTGGTTTCTAAGATCGACTGAAGATGGTTTATCTAGCCAATAAGAGGATATGAAAGTAATCTTCTATCTGTTCACTTGCTTTTAGCACCACAATCAGTTAGTTTTAGCACCTGATAACAATAGGTATTCATGCAATTTTACATATTCATCTCCTTCGGTGCATTGTTTACATCTAGCAAAATAATTTTTGAAATTTGTACACCACATAATACACAGCCCTTCTCCCTATCATATTTTCAAGCTTCAACAAGGAAATGGTTCAATATAATGCTACTTTTCAACCTTCCATTCACCACAGCATCTGAGAATGTCTTAAACAGCTATCTCTTTGGCAGGAATCTCATTTAAGGGCATAACTTAACATTTCCCTTAACCAATTTTAATAGAATAAACTTTACCGAGAAATCCCCAATTTAGCATCCATTAACAGGTTATCACGGAATACCTGCTTTCTGTTGAGCTACAGAAGCTTTAAACCAATCCTTGTGCTATCTTATTGCTGAATTTAAGTATACAGGTGTCTTCAGATGTTTGATTTACCTCCAAGTGGCAGGACGAGAAAGCCCTAATTTATTGTGTAACTGTGAAAACCCCGAATATGCTCTGTAGCAACAACCACCAGTTTTTAGGCAAACATTGTCACTCCACTAAGTCTTCAGCTTCGAAATGCATGTAAGGAATAACTCCCCTCAGATCAAACTCGATCTATACTGTTATCTGTCATGGTGAGCTGAGTTCTAGCTGATGATAACCATGATCTCTCCCACGACATGAACCCACTTGTTTTCATGATGACTACTGGAACAACACGTAGCAAAATCCTTAAATCACGTGATTAGTCACTTAAGATTTGAAATCATGCAAAAAATAAACTCAAAAGTCAGAGAGTTTATCATGCGCGATATTCTTGTAGCGCCACAGTGTTAATTTTGGGCACTTGCGCTACAAGAATAATTTGAAACCACTTTTGTCACTATTTTAATCATTTTTTTCAATTTGAATGCAGTTTAGGTGCTAAAATTTGCTCTTAGAATATATTTTTGACATCCTTAATCAACATAATGACCTTTAAACCCTTCAAAAACTAAAGGAGGAAAAACAATAATAAACCTAAAGGCAAAAAAAACTTGAAAATTTCACTAAATACCAAAAATTTCTACTGTAAGTGAAAGGATAAACTCAAGAAAATAAGCAAACTAGAATAAAAATGACAATCAAACATAAAAAGTAAGAAACAAGTTCCTGACTTAACAGAGGGCATCCAAGATATCAAAAGATGATATATGTCATTAAGAGACACTTTTTCTGGCTTAAGTTAAAGGCCGACATTGCGATGTTTATCGCAAAATGTCAGTTGGTCAAAATGGAGCAGCAGTATCCTTTGGGATTGCTATAGTCATTACCCATTTCAGAATGGAAGTGGGAGGTCATTAGTATGGAGTTTCTCGCTGGTATACCGAAAAGTAAGAAGCAAAATGATTCTATTTTTATAGTAGTTGATAAATTGTCACAAGCAGCACACTTCATTCCAGTGAAGTCAACCTACAATGCAGTATACATTGAGAATATATATTTGAAGGAGATATTTAGATTGCACAGGATACCCAAGGAAATCATCTTGGATCAAGATACAAAGTTTACTGAAAACTTTTAGAGATCTTTATTCTCTGGACTAGAGATGCAGTTGAAATTTAGTACTGCTTATCACCTACAGACAGATGGGCAGACAAAAAGAGTAAACCATATTGTTGAGGACATGCTTAGGATGTATGTCATGAACAACCCCACCAAGTAGGAAGATTACCTTCATCTTGCATATTTTTCATATAAAAATGGATACCAGGCTTCTACCAAGATGAGTCGCTTTGAGGTACTCTATGGATGGAAGTGTAGAACATCGGTTACTTGGGATATCCCAGTGGATTAGATCATGGTAGGGCCTGATTTGTTAAAGGACTTGGAACAGTTAGTTACCAAGGTCTAGGTGAACCTTAAGGAAGCACAAGACCTCCAAAAAAAATACATGGATAAGAAAAGAAAAGATAATTATTATCAAATAGGAGACCATGTCTAATTGAAAGTAAAAGAAAAACAGAGCTGGTTGAGCTTAGGGAGGTGCAGTAAGCTAGCATTTAGGTTTTGTGGAACTTTTGGAATCCTGTATAAGAGAGGTCCAGTGGCATATGAACTAGCATTACCCATGCACATAGAAGTCCATAATGTTTTCTAGGCATCATTATTAAAAAAATATGTTTATGATACTACACGTGTGGTTTATTGGTCCTTATTACAGGTGGAACCTGAAGGGGAGTTTTCCCCTAAACCTATTCATATATTGGACAAGAGAGAGGTGTAGCTCAGGAAGCGCACCGTAGTCCAGTTTAAAGTGCAACGAAAGCACTTTGAAGCTGATGAGGCTACTTGGGACAATGAAGCCATCATGAGAAAGGCTTACCCTGCCTTGTTTCATGATGTCATTCCAAGTCCCTAGAACACCAAGGATGATGGTGTTCTAAGTGGGGAGAGATGTAATATCCTAAATTTTGGACCTAACACTTATAGGCATGAGCCTATTGATTATGATGTTATCTTGATGTTTTTATATACTAGGTCAAAGACCCCACTTCATATGAACATGATAATTTGTTTTATATATTGGGTGTAAGCCAACTATTGATGAAATATATATATATGCTTGTTTGTGTTGGGTGTGGACCCTGAAGCACATGATTGATGAGTTGTTTTTTGTTGAGAGAGGATATATGGAGGACATCAGTAATTGATGTTTGTGTTGAGCAAGAAGCTCTAGAACACATGATTATTATATTTGTGTTGAGCATGAAGCTCTGGAACACATGAAAAGATAAATTGGGATAGTTTGACATAAGCCTTGGAGCCTCCCATGTTGATGTTGAGCATAAGCTTTGGAACATCAGATCCTTGGCCATTTTATCCCAAGGTGTATCACATAAGTACATTCTAGCATTAGTGTTGAGCGAAGAGCTCCGGAATTACACTAAGTCTGTAACTCTGTTTTTTAGCGTTGAGTATGGGATCTTGTAAGCACTAAGAGTTACTGAAAGAATTAACTATTTCCGAGTGAAAATGGCTCGAGAGAAAAATATTGATCTCATCTGACTTATCTATAAAATTATTAAATGAAATTTCAAATTTCTGTATTATCATTAAGTACTAAAACACTACCATGTTATACAAGGGAATCCAACATGGAAGGATATTTAGAGTTTCCTAGCCTAGTAGACCTAACCAACTACTTGATGACCTTAATGAAGATAGTGTCATAAGTCTAGGGATCAAAATATATGATGCCCAAAGACAAATTTTAGCAAGTGTTATATTCTTATATTAATTTAAACATGTTATGTATAAAGAATAAACATAGTAATAATGTGAATAATGAAAGAAAGAAGGAGAAGCTCCATTTATTATTATTATTACTAAGAGAAAATTAAATAGTATAATACCTAGAAAAGTCTAAATAGGAACTAGTTAAAAGTTCCTAAGTTAAAGTATTAAAAATACCCAAATTAAATAAAAAGGGTTAAATCAAGAAATCAAGGATTCTTTATTTAATTGCCCATTTGACTGAAAAGTCTATCTATAAAGTCTCAACCCTAAGAGAGGCTTGGAGATCTGATCTATATTTTTGGAGTCATTATTTTTCCTACTAATTTCTCAAGAGAGAGATCTTGGAGAACATTTTTACCTAAGAGGAAGAAGGAGAACTGATCCAGACCTTATATACAAACTAGGACAACCTCACCTTAGGAGCTCTAAGATACTTGCATGTTGGAACCAGCTTAAGGGGATCGGGATTGAAACCAAAAATGGTTCCAGGTCAAGGTTGGGTGGAACATGGTAGTTAGCAAGTGATTCAGTCATCTAATACAGAGGTCAGATCTGGCTACGAATTGTTAATATTGGTTAGTTGAGTGTGCAGGTTTCAGCCATTAAAGGAGCTTCAATTTATAGGTATGATGTTTTGAACTGCCTATCTCATTTTCTAGAATAAGTGTTGGCTAGACTAAGAAAATGTTTACATTATATTTTCTAACCTTATGTGCTTTGGTTTTTGTCTAATTATTTTATGGTTTACATTTTTAACTATAACCCTAGGCTATAATTTAATTCATGTTTCAAAATTATCAAGGGTTTGGTATTTTTAGGTTTTACTTCTATATTGTCTTTTACTGCTTTGATATTGTTTTCTTAAAAACTAAGAGTTATATCAGATTAAATCCCTAGCTATTTATTTACCCATTTAATCTACCAATAGATTCCATATTGTCAGCAGAGTCATGTTTAAATAAAATACTAGTTCAGATCTAAGCTTTAAGTAAAACCTAGATAAAATTACCGTTAACTAAGTTTAATAATAAGAAACTAACCACTATACTATTTATATATATATAGTATCAGATATAAAATAGAAATACAATTCTAATCTACCAACATTATATTTTCCATCCAAGAATAAATATTAAACAACAAATACTAGAGCAAAGTTAAGACCAGCGAAGAACTTTCAAGGTCTATATAATTAAACCTATGATAATAACCAAATCTTTCCCATTAAAATAAATATCATCAAAATCAATTAACAGAACAAGTATGGAGACCATCCATTGGTCCACAATATACTTCTTTTCCTAATAACTATATCTACCAACACATGCATAGTAGTGCTTATTATCACATTATAAAACCATTGCATAATTTAAACAAAATCAAAACCTATAAACATTAGAAATTACATTATAGAAATCACATGCCATAAATTACAATGTCCATATAACAAAACCATAATTATTAAAATACACAGTAATCATTGAAACAATCCTAAGTAATCACATAGAGGTCACAGGATCAAATCTTGTGTACACCAGGGATGATTTTAAGGAACCATACTTATTTAAAAGTGTATAAATGTTGGTGAATATTACCAATTCTTAAAATGCCAACTATAAAATGATTGGCTATATTTTTCAAAAAATATTTTAATTTCCAATGATTTTATATCGTTTATATAATAATTTGGCGATTTTTAGGGTGAAAATTTTTTACCTCATTAAAATTGGGTGAAATAGGGCTTCAAAAAATGCAAAATGGTGAATCTTTTTTGGGAGAAAAACATGGGAAAATATCCCACTGGGCTAAAATTTGCCCCTAAAATTATCGCTGGTGGACACTCAAATTCCAAAAGCACATGCCATAATAAAACCACAATATGATTACATACACAATAATCAAATAAAACCCCATAATTATACAAGAGGTTGCAATATTGAATCCTATGGACACTTAAGCCCCAAATAAAAACTCATACAAATAATAAACCCTCATGATAAACAATGACCAGGATTCGAATCCTGTAGAGTTTATTCACATTTTATAAAGCCACACTATACACAATTTGTATGCGGGCTGTAAATAATACTAATTATTTCACCTAGAGGTCATAAGACCCTTACAAATTATATACACTGTAATTCAAGGCCTCTGCCTCATACTTACAACCCTGTCAACAAATTAACCTACATCAATGTTTTCCAACATAGGATTTTTACACCCACGGTCTTCTTTATACATTTTGAATATGCATTTTAAAAGTAAATAGTAAGTATGGACCCATCTCTGCTATCACAGCTATGATGGTGAGTGTCAATGACACTCACGACGTGGCCCCAAAATCCATCAGCGTTGACTTCAAGTTCTCTATTTTAACCAATACAACCAAGGAAGGTGAATGCTACATAAACCACAAGAATAATAACCATGAAATCAAAATGCAGGAGTATAATGACATCAACATAGGATACATTTATAAACAGTATTTTAAATCCATAATCAAGTTTACACAGTCATTTCCTTTGGCCATTGTACCATTGCAAGCAATGGTGCCTCCTGTTCACATAACATAAATCAAAATACAAAGTATAAAAAATAAACAGATCTTGTCAAAGGTACCAAGGTTCCCTCCACTTCTAACATCACTATTTTAAATACATTCCATTACATTAAAAGATCAGGCCCGAAGTCCATCGAAACCCCACAACAAACCCCAAGTTTGTCGCTGCCCAAAAATGTATAGTTCTTCCAGACATAGTCAACCCCAAACTAAAACGCATCTTTTGGAACTGGACTCAAACAACCCCAACCAACAATGAGTTAAACTTAGTGTTAACCATTAAGCCCAGAGGTGACAAGTGAAGGCTTGTTTAACAAGCTTACCATAAAAGATATGGCATTTTCCATGGCTTGCATTCGAGCTACGAATCATGCCTCTCCTCGCCATCCCTAAAACCTACAACCACAAAATGATAACGATAATGAGAAGTACGAATCATGAGTAAGTTACAAACAAACAACGAATTCTATGAAAGCCAAACATTTCTCATACCTGTCATCCTCATGGAAAGTCATGTTCTCCATACTGTGCAGGAATAAAGGGTAAGTAGCTACATTGCAAATGGCCAAGCCCTAAGTTGCACTGGAACACATTCCAATGTGCATTAAAGGCACCAAGTTGTCGTTCATTAATGATATCCAAACCCACTTCTTTATAGTTCTTATGCGTTACAATATCGAATGTCTCCATTTCATGCAAAGTTATAAACCCCATGTGCAATGGTTTAAACTTGCCACCCGCAAGTCAATACAAGGCATAAGTATCACATACATCGCATACTATAGGCTCTAAGTCGTAGAACCATGCTTATCAAATTCTTTAGGCACTAAGACTAGGACCATGGCATACGAAATATTCCATGGCATACGAAATATGCATTGGCATTGTTGTTGTTTATAAAGCCAATATTGGTCTTTACCAAAAGAGTATAAACCTGTTAAGAATAATAAAAGTATATGTTATTGCATTTAGTAAATTAGACACATAATAGAAGTATTTTACGACATGAACAGATCTTAATATTTACACCACAAATAATAAGTGCCACGTAATTAATAAAACTGGGTCATACAAATACTAAGTGCAGCGATGACCTCGTCACTAGCACAAGGTCTAATAAAAACAACCAATGAATGTCACTAGGACAGAGTTGTAGCTACAAGCGCTAGTGATCCAATGCTCTTCACTACTTGACCAGTTTTTCCCACAATAGGTGAAACTGCATATAAAAAGGAAGAAGTGAATTAGTTTAAAATAACAAAGTAAGCCCACTAGACAAGTAGAAAATTTTACCTCTTAGGCAGTTACATGGGAGAACTAGTCCTGCCACTCCACCCACTTTGGTTCCAAAAACAAATTTAAGTTAGAACCATGTATACAATGGTAAGCACATGTAAAATAACAATGAAGGACATAATCAAAGTATCTAACATACACAACTATGCATAACCATAAGAATAGCATGTAATCAACATTACAACATTATAAGTAAACACAGTAACGTAGTAATAATCATAACTGAAAGTAAGTAAATAGGACGTAAGAACAGCTTACAACAAATCCACAATACAATAGAGTACGACACATTCTGCAAGTTCAATAATCTCCAGAATAGGTAGTTTTAACTAGCCTAATAAAAAAAATATTTTCAATTTTTGGGACACTACAATCACAATTTTCATCCCTTCCTATTTTATTAATTTTCTAGAGATTTTTCCATATACTAAAGACTACACTAGTGAAATGAATGTTTTTATGGTTTTTGTATCAATATTATGTTTGGATTTTCATAGACAAGTTCCAAATATCACATTCTTAATATTTTAAATTTATGAGATTTCGCATGTCTCATGTCCTTGAGATTGATTAATTTTATAGATATCAAATTTTTATACTCGTGGCTCAAAATTTGAATACTTTTAGCATTATTTCCCTAATGTTGATGCCGAACATAAGCTTTGGAACATTGGATCCTTGGCCATTGTATTCCTAGGTGTATCATACAAGTACATCCTACCATTAGTGTTGAGTGAAGAGCTCTAGAATTGCACTAAGTTGGTAACTCCATGTTTTTAGCATTGAGTATGGGCTCTGGTAAGCATTAGGAGTTACTGAAAATAATTAACTATTCTTGAGTAAAAATGACTTGAGAGAAAAATATTGATCTCATTTGACTTATATATAAAATGATTAAATGAAATTTTAAATTTATGTATTTTGATCAAGTATTGAAGAACTACCATGTTATATGAGGGAATCTAACATGCAAGGATGTTTAGAGTTTCCTATCCTAGTAGACCTAACCATCTACCTGATGACCTTAATGAAGAAAGTGTCATAAGTATAGGGATCATAAAATATGATGCCCAAAGACAAATCGTAACAAATGTTATATTCTTATATTAATTTATACATGTTATGTATAAAGAATAAACATAGTAATAATCATAACTAAAAGTAAGGAAGTAGGACATAAGAATAGCTTACGACAAATCAACAGTACAGTAGAGTATGACACATTCCACAAGTTCAATAATGTCCATAATAGGTAGTTTTAACTAGCCTAATAATTTTTTTTTTATTTTCAATATTTGGGGAAATTACAAGTGGTATTAGAGCCCAGTTTAAACACTAGGGACCAATAGGCGTGCCAAACCTTCATTGCAAAGAAAATAAAGTGTGTTTTAAAAAATTATGTTGACTAATAGAAATTTTGCTCTTATTAAATTTTTTTGCAATTCAGGAATTTTTACAAAACGATTTAGATCGTGAATAATGAAGAAGATAACAGCCAACAAGGAAAGATGAACACCCCCGGCCAGGAAGCATAACTAGTAGTGGAACTGAATTATGATATTTTGAAGACCATACACAGTCCTCAAGTAGACTTGTAAAGTTTCATAGAAGATAGGCTGAATGAAAGAAAGGAACAACAAGAAATTAACGAAGCATTGCTAAGAAATATGATGGGAGGAAGCTCGTAGGGGAAACCCACTCATCCTACAAACAAGTCCAAAAGGGAACCTTTCCATAAACATGCCACTAGCCTAAGAGAATAATAAAAAGAGGAACATACCCCTGAATCTCAGGAAGGAGATCATCACAATCCTTCTAGTGATGACTCTCTTTCTCCATACAGAAAGAAACAAAGAAGCAATGACAATATTCAGGGGGAGTTTAGAAAAATAAGAGTGTCGGCCTATGAAAGGGAAGTAAACATGGGGGAGAAAGCTGAAGAATGGTTTTTGGGTATGAACAAATATTTCTGAGTTCATAACTAGTCAAGCGAGATGAAGGCTTGGTTTCCCATCTATAAATTAAATGGAAAAGCAGCAAGATGGTGGAGAGATCTAAAACATACCAAGAAATATGAGTGGATGGAAATACACTGGAGTAACTTCCGCAAAATCTTTCAAGAAAAGTATATGTCGAAAAGGTTCTTCGACATAAAAGTGAAAGAGTTTCACAAGCTACATATGGGATCCATGACTATGGATGCTTTTATTAACATATTTCTAGATCTGTTACATTATGTACCATACATCAAGGATGAAAAGGCAAAAACACAACAGTTCTTAGGATGTCTTCCTCCCAACTTTCAGGAAAGGATTGATTTTGACATGCCATAAAACCTTGGACACCACATTGCACAAAGCTAGGATCTTCTATGAGCATGGACAGCTAAGGAAAGATAACTTGAACCAAAACAAATACAAGTCTAAGAAATTCTATGATAACCACAAACCAGGGTTTATTCCACCCCCAAATGGGAAAAAAAACAATATTTTTCCAGCAAACAAGAACTTCAATAAATAAGGTATGAAACCATATGTACGAACTGCAAATGTTAATAAGCCAGTAGCCGCTGGGGGAGCCAATGCTACCCCGATACCGATCAAATTATAGAAGTGCAATGGGCCTCATTATGCCTGAGATTGTAAGATCAATACCAATGGGTTATTCCACAACTTACAAGAAGAACCAACGATAGAGGACATAGCTAGAACACAATGGATTTATGCATCTTTGGATGGCCTCCAGGAAGACCAACAAGCTATCATGGTTGAAATAGAAGGTAAGATCTTGAACACTTGTATTTCAATACTTATTGACCCTGGTGCTCATCGGATCTATGTGTCACCGAAAATTGTTGATATATGCAAACTTGGATAAATAAATCATGATAAACCTTGGTTGGTTCAGTTCGCCATAGGTACAAAATGGAAGGTTTCAGAAATAGTTAAATATTGCGAGGTAAACTTGAATGGTTTTCCAACAAAAGTGAACCTGGATATCCTACCTTTAGGATTGCATGATAAACCTATCAGCATTAACTGGTTGGAACAACACCATGTCATGCTCGATTGCTTACACAATTTAATCTTGTGTACATATAACCAAGGAAATCAAGTGAATATTTAAGGCATTCCAAAGAAAGTTTCTGTAAGACAAATGTCTACCTTACAAGCAAAGAAATGTGTTAGGAAAGGCTGTGAGTTGTTTCTAGTAAATATCCAATACATAGAGACTGAAAGAAAACAATGCATAGAAGACATTCCCTTTCTTGTAGAATTCAAGGATGTGTTTCCCAAGGAAATCCCAAGATTACCTCCAAAACCAGACTTTGAATTTTCCATCGAATTGACACCAAGATTAGTTTTAGCTTCCAAATCCCCTTACCGCATGAGTGCACCAGAATCAGTGGAACTCAAACTATAGTTGCAAGAGTTTATAGAAAATGGTATATCCGACCAAGTGTGTCCCTTGGGGAACACCGATACTGTTTGTAAAGAAAAATGATGGTACAATGTAGATGTGCATCGACTACCGTCAGCTTAATAAAATGACTATCAAGAATTAATACCCCCTCCCTAGGATCAATGTCTTCTTCGACCAGGTATGCAGAGCCAAAATATTTTCAAATATTTTCCTGTGATTTGGGTACCATTAGGTATGGATTCGCGACGAGGATATTCACAAAAACGCCTTTCGTACAAGATACAGGAACTACAAGTTTTTGTAGTGATGCCATTTGGGTTCACCAATGCACCGGCAAACTTCATGTGCATGATGAACAGTATATTCAGTAAGTATCTAGATAAATTTATTTTGGTTTTTATAGATGACATCCTAGTTTACTCTAATAGTAAAGAGGAACATGAAGAACACCTTCGCATAGTGCTACGAGTGTTACGAGAACACCAGCTTTATACCAAGTTTAGTAAATGTGATTTTTACAAACCATGGATACAATACGTGGGTTACATTATCTCTGAGATAGGGATAGTTGTGGACCTGGAAAATATTAGAGCCATAGAAGAGTGGCTTATCCCTACTAGTGTCACTAACATTAGGTCTTTTTTGGGATTAGCAAGATATTATCAAAAGTTCATTAAGAACTTCTCGAGAATATCTTGTCCCATGATTGCTTTGCAAAAGAAAGCAAATAAGTTCTTATGGACGACCATGTCCAAGGAAAGTTTTCAAAAGATTAAGCATATTTTGATGACCGCACCCATACTACGAATTGTGGATCTTGATGGGGATTTCGTTGTTTGCATGGGTGCAAGCAGGGAATGACTCAGAGGATTCCTCTTGTAGAATGATCATGCGATCTGTTATGAATCACACAAGTTAAAATATCATGAGCAAAACTACCGCACACATGACCTTGAGTTAGTAGACATCATCCATGCATTGAGGATGTGTAGGCACTACCTCATGGGAAGGAAGTTCCTTTTGAAGATAGGCAATATGAATCTGAAGTATTTATTCGAGAAACCATATCTGAATGTTTGGCAAGCCATATGGTTGGATTTTCTTAGCGAGTACCATTTTGATCTAAAGCATATTAAGGGAAAAAGATAACGAGATCGTTGATACTTTGAGTCGAGGAATTCATATGATATATGAGGTGACTTTAAGTCAAACTGATACAGATTTGCACGAGAGGATTAGAATGACCAACAAAGTTGACCATTTCAATGTAGAAATCCTCAACAAATTCCAAGAGTACATGTTGTTTCAACAACAAAAAGAGTACAAGGTAGATGAATCAGAACTGCTATGGTCTAAGGAGAGATTTTATGTTCCATAAGGAGATGACCTTCAGTCCAACATCCTCATGAAATTTCATCAGGAACCCCACTCGGGGCATCCAGGATATCAAAAGATGATATATATCATAAAGAGACACATTTTTCTCCTAAGTTAAAGGTTGAGATTGCGATGTTTATCTTGAAATGTTAGCTAGTCAAAGCTAAGCATCGACATCCTTCAGGATTATTGCAGTCATTATCCATTGCGAAATGGAAGTGGGAGGTCATTGGTATGGATTTTATCACTGGTCTACCGAAAAGTAAGAAGCAAAATGATTATACTTTTATAGTAGTTGAAAAATTGTAAATATTAGCATAATTCATTCGAGTACAGTTGACCTACAAGGCAGTATGCATTTCCCATATATTCTTGAAGTAGATATTTAGATTGCATGGGATACCCAAGGAAATCATCTCGCATTGAGATACAAATTTTACCAGAAACTTTTGGAGATATTTATTCTCCGAACTAGAGACATAGTTGATCTTTCGTACGACTTATCACCCGTAGACAAATGGGCAGACAGAAAGAGTAAACCAGATTGTTGAGGACATGCTTAGGATATATGTCATGAACAACCCCACCAAGTGGAAATATTACCTGCATCTTGTAGAGTTTGCATATAACAACGCATACCAGTCTTCAGCCAATATGAGTCGCTTTGAGGTACTCTATGGACGAAAGTGTATAATACCTGTTACTTGGGATATTCCGGTGGCTCGGCTCATGTTAGGGTCTGATTTGTTAAAGGACTTGGAATAGTTGGTTAACAAGGTCTGACTGAAACTTAAGGAAGCATAAGACCTCTAAAAATGTTATGCAGATAAGAAAAGAAAAGATAAAGAATAACAAATAGGAGACCATGTCTACTTGAAAGGAAAAGAAAAACGAAGCTCGTTGATCTTGGGGAGGTGTGGTAAGTTAGCCTTTAGGTTTTATGGACCTTTTGAAATACTAGCCAAGAGAGGGCTAGTGGCATATGAACTAGAATTACCCGTGCACATAAGAGTCGATAACGTTTTCCATGCATCATTATTAAAGAAATATTCTTATGATACTAAACACATGGTTGAGTGGTCCTTATTATAGGTGGAACCTGAAGGGGATTTTTCCCCCGAACCTATTCATATATTGGACAAGAGAGAGGTGCAACTTAGGAAGTGCACCATAGTCCACTTTAAAGTGCAATGGAAGCGCTTCGAAGCTGATGAGGCTAGTTGGGAGAATGAAGCCACCATGAGAAAGGCTTACCCCACCTTGTTTCATGATGTCATTCCAAGTCCCTAGAACACCAGGGATGGTGTTTTTCTAAGCAAGGAGGGGTGTAATATCCTGAATTTCGTACCTAGCACTTATAGGCATGAGCCTATTAATTATGATGTTATCTTGATGTTTTTATATACCAGGCTGAAGACCCCACTGCATATGAACATGATGATTTGTTTTATATATTGGGCGTTGTTGATGTATTTGTAACTTCGGAATGTATTCATCTATGTATATTATGTATTGTAACCCAATGCTTATTTTGAGATGTATCTATAATGTAATTGAGTCATGTTGTCATGCCCCAATGTTTCGATCGGGAGGATCAATAATATAAACAAGTCATGTCAAGTCATTGTGGGTAACCCTTTGATTGTCTAAGGGTTAAAAGTCCCTGCAATTCCAAGGCATAAGGGTTATTACACTCTCCTAGTAGAGGTCGGCCCTAGTAGGGTTTTAGTCATGTCGGGATTAGTATAAATAGAGAACTGGAGTCTCTATTTATCACATAACTCATACACACTCAAGTGTAGCGCATAGTTGAGGAAGGAGAAGACACTGGGGCTAGACAAGAAGAAGATTATTGTTGTCGGGAGATCACTTACTGTTTTGGAATTTTACTATTTTGGTGTTGATTCTATCTTTGAGGAAGTTGTGGGGTTTTCTCCTTTATAGTTTTCTCAAGGAAAAACACTATGTTCATTGTCTCTTGTGTTTGATTGTTGTACTTGTTATTCTCTCAGTTAAAGATCCTAATAATGCTAGCTTAATGTTGAAAAACTNAACTTGAGAACAAGAAACTGTGCAGCTGTGGGAACTAGGGATTCCTAGTTTGTGGATATTCCTCCACTTATTTTCAGCAAAATTAAGGTGGAATAACTCTCCTCCTTAGGATACATCTTTCTGTCAAAGCAGAATCCAGTTTCGAGGTTTTTCAGTTTTGGACCTGTCACTACTACCGAAAATTAGGGCTTTTCACAGAAGAGGAATTTTTCAGTGAGCCCAGGCCTGGATTGATCTCCTCCCCAAAATTGAAGTTAGGGGCAAATTTCAAGGCATTTGGGTGGATAAATATCTGGAAAAGCAAAACCCTAATTTTCTCATGTTCCAGTACTGTGGGTTTTCAGCTCCAAATCCAAAAGCTGGCATCTTGATCTAGTAAGATCTAAATATTTTGTATTTCTATTTGAGGTTCTCAGTTTAAGATATCTCACCATACCAAGCTTGATGAAAATCTTGAGGGAGATGACAACTTTCGATCCTGGAAGTATAGGATCTCCCTGGTCCTGGAAGAGAATGAGTTAGATTCCTACATCCATGAGGAGGTTCTAGTTCCATATGGAGACGAGGAAAATGTATTACATAAGAAGAATATGGTTATGGTAAAGAGGATCATCACTGATTCTATCAATTATCACCTTATACCTCAGTTGTCCTCTCTTAAGACACCTAAAGTTAATTTTGATGCTCTAACCATGTTGTTTGAAGGGAAGAACATAAACTGGAAGATGAATCTGAGGAATCAACTAAAGAATGTGAATATTTAGAATGTAGATACTATGCAGTCCTACTTCACAAGGGTTTCTTATATCAAGGAACAATTAGAATTTGTAGACGAAGAAGTGGAGAATGCAGAGATTGTGATGACAACACTAAATGGCCTTCCTAGGTCATGGGATTCTTTCATCCAAGGAATCTGTGCCAGAAAGAAGCTAGTTAAATTCAATAGACTATGGGAAGAATGTTCTCAAGAATAAGCATGGATAGCAACTTGAGAAGAGAAGATGGGAAGTGAAGATCAAGCCATCATAGTTCACTCCAAGAAGGGAAGAAGAAATCCTCATTACTCCAAAGGTAAGAACTCTTATTCTAAGGATAGCAATAGAAATGACCTATCTAGATTGGGATGTTATACATGTGATGAAAAAGGACACTTTGCAAAATAATGACGTAAGAAACAAGGTCCACTCTCATAAGAATAAGGGGAACAAAAGAAGACATCATGCTCATGCTACACAGGATGATGAACCATCCAAGAAAAGAACTAGATATGAAAGTGAAGATTCTTCAAGCGACGATGAATATGTTTTGATTTATGCTCTCACAGGTAACATTACTCATGGTAGTGATGATTGGCTTATAGACAGTGGGGCTTCCAAACAAATGACTAGATTCAAGGAATCCTTTGTGAGACTGTCAGAACATGAATCACCTCAAAAGGTGAAGCTAGGAGATGACTACCAATATTCAATAAAAGGTACTGGGGAATCTTCATATAAACTAGACTCTAGTAAGTCTCTAACAATGAAAGAAGTATTGTTTATGCCAGGAATAAAGAAGAACCTTCTCTCCATATCAGCATTGGGTGCAAAAGGAATGAGTGTTGCATTCATAGATGGTCAAGTCATCATGTGGCTTAGAGGAAATACTATCGATGATGTGGTAGTGATTGGAGAAAAATAAGGAGGATTGTGCAAATTGAAGGGCCATCTAGAACAAGCATTGGCCCATGACACAGTATATCCAAATGAACCTTGGCATAGAAGGCTTGCACATGTGCATTACAGAGCACTACCTATTGCAAGCAAATATGTTGAAGGTCTTCCATAAATCCAAGCAAAACATGATGGGGTCTACAAAGGATGTGCGGAAGGGAAGAATACAAAGAAGACATTTCCAAGTAGTGAAAGCAAAGCAAAAGGAATCTTGGAAACCATTCACTCCGATCTATGCGGTCCTATGTCATCAAACTCAATAAGCAGGTATGCATATTTTTTTTCTTGTATTGGTGATTTTTCTAGGAAGACATGGGTTTACTTCATGAAGAACACAGACGAAGTATTAAACAAATTCAAGGAATTCAAAGCCTTTACTGAGAACCACACTGGAAAGAAGATCAAAACTTTTTGATCAGACAATGGCAGAGAATTCACTTCAAATGAATTCAAGAGGGTGTGAAAAGACTCAGGGATCAAGAGGGAGTTGTCCACTCCTTATAATCCACAACAGAATGGGGTTGTAGAAAGGAAAAATAGAACTATCATGGAAGCTGCAATAGCAATGCTTCATGATCAAGATATTCCTATGCATCTTTGGGCTGAAGCTTCCATAACAACGATGTATGTATAGAACCGTACTCCACATAGAGTACTCAAGAAAAAGACTCCTGAAGAAGTATTCTTCGGTAAGAAACCAGAAGTCATCCATCTCAGAATATTCAGCTATCCTATGTACATACACATTCCAAAAGAGAAGAGAACAAAATTAGATCCTTTAAGAAATAAGGGTATATTCCTAGGATACTCTGAAAGCTTGAAGGCTTACATAATCTATTTCCCAAGATACAAGAAGATTGACATCATTAGGGATGTGAAATTTGATGAAGACACAGCTTACAACAAATCTAGAAAGATACCTGCTGAAGAACTTGAAGAAGCAGAAGCACCTAGAATTCATGATACAACCATGAATGAAGAAGCTCAAGAAGAAGATTGAGAATTTGATGAACCACAAAGACCTATAGATCCACCTCTGGACAAGAATCCTCATCAAAGGAAACCTGCTTGGGTACAAGAACTTATCCAGGGTGTGAAAAGATATGGGGCTCCAGAAGAGCATCAAAGAGAAAGAAAGAGGACCAGATCCTACTCCGGGTATGTAGCTTCACTATGTGATTTCATTGATAAAGAAACTTCCACTAATGAAGAAGCGTCAGAACGAAAAGAATGGAAGGATTCTATGATCGAATAATATCAATTGATCATGAAGAATGATGTTTGGGATGTTGTCCCAAGACCAGAAGGGAAGTCAGTTGTAACTTCCAAATGGATCTACAAGATCAAGCATGCTGCATATGGTAGCATTGAAAAGTATAAGGAAATATTTGTGGCTCGGGGGTTCTCTTAGAAAGAAGGAATAGACTATGAAGAAACATTTGCACCTGTAGCCAGATACACTTCCATAAGATCAATACTTGCTTTTGTTGCAGTACTGAAATGNTTTCTCTTAGAAAGAAGGAATAGACTATGAAGAAACATTTGCACCTGTAGCCAGATACACTTCCATAAGATCAATACTTGCTTTTGTTGCAGTACTGAAATGGAAGATACAGCAGATGGATGCCAAGACTGCCTTCTTGAATGGTGTAGTAGAAGAGGAAGTGTATGTAGAAAAACCACTCAGTTTTAAGACACATGATAGAGAGCCTCATGTATGCAGATTGAAGAAATCCTTGTATGGTTTGAAACAGGTACCCAAGACCTGGTACAACAGAATTGACAGCTTGCTATCCAAGTTGGGCTTTACCAAAAGTAAAGCAGATTCCAACCTTTACTAGAAGGTTGAAGATGGAAACCCAGTGATGCTTCTACTAGATGTAGAAGATCTATTTGTAATAGGTATGGATGGGTTGATTGCTGATATGAAGAGAAATATTGTTGTTGAGTTTGAAATGAAGGACTTGGGGATGATGCATTACTTCCTAGGTATGGAGGTGTGGCAGAGTACAGAAGGAATCTTCCTTGGACAAGGGAAGTATGCAGTAGAGATCCTGAAGAGGTTTGGGATGATGGATTGCAAGGTTATGGCCACACCTATGGCATCAAACCTGAAGCTATTGAGTGATGCTTCATTAGAGTTGGTTGATGCTATGATGTATCGTTAGATGATTGGGTCATTGATGTACCTGACAAACATGAGACCAGATATTTTCATTGCTGTGAACACCTTGAGCCTATTATTGACAGATCCGAGAAATGTTCACTTGATTGCTGCAAAGCATATTCTGAGGTACCTGAGGGGTATAGTTGATTATGGGCTCAAGTACGATGTGAATCAGAAGATTAACCTGGAGGGTTATGTTGATTCAGATTGGGTAGGAAGTGCCATTGATAGGAAGAGCACTTCAGGGAGTTTCTTTAGTATGGGATTAGGTGTGATCTCTTGGTTTAGTAGAAAGCAATCCTGTGTGGCACTGAGTATAGCTGAAGTAGAGTATGTCGTAGCTTGTTCAGCTAGTTGTGAGGCAATATGGCTATGGAAGCTACTGTCTAGTTTATTTGATCTCCAGTTGGCTGCTACTTGTATACACTGTGAAAACCAGAGTTGCGTGAAGTTGTCAGAGAATCCAGTGCTCCATGACAATTCAAAGCATGTTGAGATCAAGTATCACTATATTAGGGATATGGTGCAAAGGGGAGTAGTGAATCTCCAGTATGTTGCAAGGGAGGAACAGATAGATGATGTATTGATGAAGACATTTGCTAGGATGAAGTTTGAGTACTTCAAGGAGAAGCTTGGTGTTATCTAGATCGAGGTTTCCTCCAAGGGAAAGTGATGAATTCCATAGCCATTCTAACATGGTGAGAGGATTGGTTCCTTCCATGGTCAGATGTAAGGGTTGAGCCATTCTGTCATGGTGAGAGAATTGGTTCCTTCCATGTCAGATATCAGTGCTGAGATCCATACCCATTCTGATGAGTAGGTCAGATGTAAGGGCTGAGCCATTCTATCATGGTGAGAGGATTGGTTCCTTCCATGTCAGATATGAGCGCTAAGCCATTCTGATATGACTATAGGATTGGTTCCTACACGATTAGATATAAGGGCTATTGCCATTCTTTGAATGGAGCTTCCTGGTGAGGTACCAGGAAAAATTAGTCTAGAACTGAAGGCTGTTTTGATATGACCATGAGATGTTCTCTCACATGATCAGATATGAGTGCATGGCCATTCTGATGTGATAGAGGGATGTGTTCCCACTTAATCACATGTAAGGGCTCAGCCATTCTATCATGGCTAAAGGATTAGGTTACTCCCATGTCAGATGTGAGTGCTGGCCATTCTGATTTGGTGTCAAATATAAGGGCTACAACCATTATTTGAATGGAGCTACCTAGTGAGGTACCGGGAATACTCATTCTAGGACTAAGAGCCATTATGATGTGACTGAGGGATGTGTTCCCACATGATTAGATGTAAGTGTAGTGGCCTTTCCACAGATGATAGTAGTTTGGGTTCCTATCATTCTGGTGGTTGTAAGTGCTAAGCCTTTTCACAGATGATAGTAGTTTGAGTTTCTATCATGCTCATGATTGTAAGTGTTGTGCCTTTTCACATATGGTAGAATTTTGAGTTCCTACCATGCTGGTGAATGTAAGTGTTGTGCCTTTCTACATATGGTAGTAGTTTGAGTTCCTCCCATGTTGGTGGATGTGAGTGATGTTCCTTTCCACAGATGATAGTAGTTTGGGTTCCTATCATGCTGGTGGTTGTAAGTGCTGAGACTTTTCATAGATGATAGTAGTTTGATTTCCTATCATGCAGGTGAATGTGAGTGATGGGCCTTTATGATATGATTATAGGATTGGTTGCTACATGATCAGATGTGAGTGTTGGTTGTGCCTTTCTAACGAGTAGGTCAGATGTAAGTGCTGGGCAGGCCATTCTAACTTAGTGTTAGATATAAGCACTAAAGAAGACATACATGGAGGCTAGGCCTACAACCAACATGAAAAAGGGCTGGCTCTATAGAACTTCTTATGATGAGAAGAATCATGAGATAGCACAAGTGATGATCCAGATCAAGTGATGATCCAGATCTAGTGATGATAGCCAGTGATGATCCAGATCTAGTGAGGATCTAGATCTAGGGATGATGATCCAGTAGTGATGATCTAGATCGAGTGATGATCCAGATCCAATGATGATTCCCAATGATGATCCAAATCCAGCGATGATGTCCCATGATGATCCAGATCGAGAGATGATCTAGATCCAAAGATGAAGATGACTTGAAGATGAGGATGAATTCAAGACTATGAATACTTGAAGATGTAGATGACGAGATGATCCAATTGATACAGAGAAGAAGACCAGTGCTGAAAATTGTGTCGAAAGAAGGATACCTTCCTAGTTAAGAGGGAATGTTGATGTATTTGTAACTTTGGAATGTATTCATCTATGTATCTTATGTATTGTAACCTGATGTTTATTCTGGGATGTATCTATAATGTAATTGAGTCATGTTGTCATGCCCCGATGTTCTAATCGGGAGGATCAATAATGTAAACAAGTCATGTCAAGTCATTGTGGGTAACCCTATAATTGTCTAAGGTTTAAAAGTCCCCACAATTTCGGGGCACTAGGGTTATTAGACTCTCCTATTAGAGGCCGACCCTGGTAGGGTTTTAGTCATCTCGGGATTAGTATAAATAGAGAACTAGAGTCTCTATTTATCACACAACTCATACACACTCAAGTGTAGCTCATAGTTGAGGAAGGAGAAGACACTGGGGCTAGACAAGAAGAAGATTACTGTTGTTGGGAGATCACTTACTGTTTTGGGATTTTACTGTTTTGGTGCTTATTCTATCTTTAAGGAAGTTGCAAGGTTTTCTCTTTTATGGTTTCCCTGAGGAAAAACACCGTGTTCATTGTCTCTTATGTTTGATTGCTGTACTTGTTATTCTCTGAGTTAAAGATCCTAATAATGCTAGCTTAATGTTGAAAAACTAACAATCATAAGCCAATTGTTAATGAAATATATATATATATCCTTGTTTGTGTTGTGCATGGACCCTGAAGCACATGATTGATGAGATGTTTTTTCTTGAGCAAGGAGATCTAGATCACATGAGTAATTGATGTTTGTGTTGAGCAAGAAGCTCTAGAACACATGAGTATTATATTTGTGTTGAACATGAAGCTCTATAACACATGAAAAGATAAATTGTGAGAGTTGGGCATAAGCCTTGGAGCCTCCCATGTTGATGTTGAGCGTAAGCTATGGAACATCAAATCCTTGGCCATTGTATCCCTAGGTGTATCATACAAGTACATCCTAGCATTAGTGTTGAGCGAAGAGCTATGGAATTGCACTAAGTCTGTAACTCCTTGTTTTTAGTGTTGAGTATGGGCTTTGGTAAGTGCTAGGAGTTACTGAAAAGAATTAACTATTCTCGAGTGAAAACAAATTGAGAGAAAAATATTGATCTCATCTGACTTATCTATAAAATTATTAAATGAAATTTTTAATCTATGTATTCTCATCAAGTATTGAAGAACTACCATGTTATACAAGGAAATCCAACATGCAAGGATGTTTAGAGTTTCCTATCCTAGTAGAGCTAAGCATCTACTCGATGACCTTAAAGAAGACAATGTCATAATTCAATGGATAAAAAAATATGATGCCCAAAGACAAATGTTATATTCTTATATTAATTTATACATGTTATGTATAAAGAATAAACATAGTAATAATGTTAATAATGAATGAAAGAAGGAGAATATCCATTTATTATTATTATTACTAAGAGAAAATTAAATAGTATAATACCTACAAAAGTATAAATAGGAACTAGTTAAAGGTTTCTAAGTTAAATTATTAAAAATACCCAAATTAAATAAAAAAGGTTAAATCAAGAAATCAAGGATTCTTGATTTAACATCCCCTTTGACTTAAAAGTATGTTTATAAAGTCTCAATCCTAAGAGAGGCTTCTTGATCTAATCTATATTTTTGGAGTCATTATTCTTGCTACTAATTTCTCAAGAGAGAGTTCTTGGAGAACATTTTTCCCTAAGAGGAAGGAGAGATGATCTAGACCTGATATACAAACTAGGACAACCTTACCTTAGGATCTCTAAGCTACTTGCATGTTGGAACCAGCTCAAGGGGATCTAGATTCAAACCAGGAACAATTAAGGATCATGATTGGTGGAATGTGGTAGATACCAAGTGATTCAGTCATCTAATATAGAGGTCATATCTGCCTATGAATTATTAATACTTGTTAGTTGAGTGTCAAGGTTTCAACCATTAAAGGAGCTTCAATTTACAGGTATGAGGTTCTGAACTACCTATCTCATTTTCTAGAATATTTATTGGCTAGACTAGGAAAATGTTTACATTATATTTTCTAACCCTATGTGCTTTGGTTTCTGTCTAATTATTTTAGGGTTTACATTTTTAACTATAACCTTAGGTTGTAATTTAATTTTTGTTTCAAGATTTTCAAGGGTTTGGTATTTTTAGGTTTTACTTCTATATTGTCTTTTACTGCTTTTATATTGTTTTCTTACAAACTAAGAATTATATCATATTAAATCCCTAGCTACTTATTTACCCATTGACTCTACTGAAAGATTCCATATTGTCAGCAGAGTCATGGTTAAATAAAATACTAGTTCAAATCTAAGATTAAAGTAAAACCTAGATGAAAATTACCATTAACTAAGTATAATAATAACTAACAACTATACTATTTATATATCTATATATATACAGTATTAGGTATAAAATATAAATACAATTATAATCTATGAACATTGTATTTTCCATCCAAGAATAAATATTAAACAACAAATACTAGAGCAAAGTTAATACCAATGAAGACCTTTCAAGGTATGTATAATTAAACCTATTCTAATAACCAAATCTTTCCCATTAAAATGAATATCATCAAAATCAATTAACATGCCAAGTATCGAGACCATCCATTGGTCCACAATCTACTTCTTTTCCTAATAATTATATCTACCAACACATGCACAATAGTGCTTATTATCACATTATAAAACCATTGCATAATTAAAACAAAATAAAAACCTTTAAACATTAGAAACTACATTATAGAAATCGCATGCCATAAATTACAATTTCCATATAACAAAACAATAATTATTAAAATACACGTAAGCATTTAAACAATCCAAAGTAATCACACAGAGGTTGCAGGATCAAATCCTGTGGACACTCAAATGCCCAAATCACATGCCATAACGAAACCACAATATGATTACATACACAGCAATCAAATCAAACCCCATAATTATACAAGAGATTACAGTATCAAATCTTGTGGACACTTAAGACCCAAATCACAACCCATACAAATAATAAACCCTCATCATAAACAACGACCATGATTCAAATCCTGTAGAGTTTATTCACCTTTTATAAAGCCATGCTATACACAGTTTGTATGCGGCCTGTAAATAATATTAAATCTTTAACCTAGAGGTCGTAAGACCCTTACAAATTATATACATTGTAATTCAAGGCCTCGGCCCCATACTTACAACTCTCTCAACAAATTAACCTACAACAATGTTTGCCAACACGGGATTTTTACACCCACGGTCTTCTTTAAACATTTCAAATACACATTTTAAAAATAAACAGTAAGTATGCACCCATCTCTGATATCACAACTATGATGGTGAGTGCCAACGACACTCACGGTGTGGCCCTAAAAGCTATCAACGCTAACTGTCATTTCTCTATTTTAACCAATACAACCAATGAAGGTGAATGCCACATAAACCACAAGAATAATAACCATGAAATCAAAACGCAGGAATATAATGACATCGACGTAGGATACATTCATAAACAGTCTTATAAATCCATAATCAAGTTTACATAGTCATTTCCTTTGGCCATTGCACCATTGCAAGAAATGGTGCTTCTTGTTCACATAACATAAATCAAAATACAAAATATAAAATAAAAACAGATCCTCTCATAGGTACCAGGGTTCCCTCCGTTGCTAAAATCACCATTTTAAATACATTCCATTACATGAAAAGCTCAGGCCCGAAGGCCATCAAAACCCCACAACAAACCCCAAGTTTGTCACTGCCCAAAAGCGTGGAGTTCTTCCAGACACAGTCAACCCCAAATTAAAACACATCTTTTGGAACCAGACTCAACCAACCCCAACCAATGATGAGTTAAACTCTGTCTTAACCATGAAGCCCATAGGTGACAAGTGAAGACTTGTTTAACAAGCTTATCGTAAAATATATGGCATTGTCCACAGCTTACATTTGAGCTACGAACCATGCCTCTCCTTGCCATCCCTGAAACCTGCAAGCACAAAATGATAACGATAATGAGAAGTATGAATCATGAGTAAGCTACAATTAAAAAATGAATGCTGTGAAATCCAAACATTTCTCATATCGGTCATCCTCATGGAAAGTCGTGTTCTCCATACTGCACAGGAGCAAAGGGTAAGGAGCTACATTGCAAATGACCAAACCCCATCGTGGAGCCAAGCGCTAAGTTGGGCCGGCACACATTCCAACATGCATTAAAGACACCAAGCTGTCATCCATTAATGATCTCCAAACCCACTTCTCTATAGTTCTTATGTGTTACAATATCGAATTCCTCCATTTCATGCAAAGTTATAAATGCCATGTGCAATGGTTTAAACTCGCCACCCCCAAGTCAATACAAGGCATAAGTATCACATAGGCTCTAAGCTGTAGAACCATGCTTATAAAATTCCTTAGGCTCTAAGCCTAAGACCATGGCATATGAAATATGCCATGGCATTGTTGTTATTTATAAATCCAAGATTGGTCTTTAACAAAAGAGTATAAACCTGTTAAGATTAAAAAAGTATATGTTATTGCATTTAGTAAATTAGACACATAATACAAGTATGTTACGACATGAAAAGATCTTAATATTTACACCATGAATAATAAGTTCCACGTAATTAATAAATTTGGGTCATACAAATAATAAGTGCGGTGATGACCTCGTCACTAGCACAAAGTCTAATAAAAACAACTAGTTAATGTCACTAGGACAGAATTGTAAGTACATGCGCTAGTGATCCAACGCTCTTCACTCCTTGAGCATTTTTTCCCACAATAGGTGAACCTGCACATAAAAAGGAAGAAGTGCAATAGTTCAAAAGAACTAAGTAATTCCGCTAGACAAGTAGAAACTTTTACCTCTCAGGAAGTTACGTGGGAGAACTAGTCCCGCCACTCCACCCACTTTGGTTCCAAAAACAAAGTTAAGTTAGAACCATGTATACAATGGTAAACACATGCAAAATAACAATGAATTACATAATCAAAGTATCTAACATACACAACTATGCGTAACCATAAGAATAGCATAGTAATCAATATTATGACATTATAAGTAAACACAGTAAACATATTAATAATCATAACTGAAAGTAAGGAAGTAGGACGTAAGAACAACTTACGACAAATCCACAATACAATAGAGTACGACACATTCCACAAGTTCAATAATGTCTAGAATAGGTAGTTTTAACTAGCCTAATAAAAAACATTACAATCACAATTTTCATCCCTTCCTATTTTATTAATTTTCTAGAGATTTTTCCATATACTAAAGACTACACTAGTGAAATGAATGTTTTTATGGTTTTGGTATCAATATTATGTTCAGATTTTCATAGACAAGTTCCAAATATCACATTCTTAATATTTTAAATTTACGAGCTTTCTGATGTCTCACGTCCTTGAGATTGATTGTTTTATAGATATCAAATTTTTATACTCGAGGCTTAAAATTTGAATACTTTTAGCATTATTTCAATGTAATGAAATGTGAGTTCACAATTATTATTAGTTATGCAAATGTGCAGTTTTCTCTACAATGGAATCCATTGTAGTGTCAATGCTTTGAGCCTAGTTATGCGGTCTTCATTAGGACAAAGATGATTGTTTGCAAAAGTGGGCTCAAAATGTTAACACTACCATGGAATGTACCATAAAGTAAACTCCATATTTTGTTACTAATTATTTCAATGTAAAGCTAAGTTTGTGTCAAGAAAATTAAATGGAGTTACTTTGCAATATGTTTGGAGAAAATGTAACTTCATGTTGAGGAATGTGAAAATAGGAAACCAAAGCTTATATTTGAAGCTTGTGTCAATGCCATTGGACTTTTGTCATTTCGATGTCACATTTTATGCGATTTAATTTTCTACTTCAAAAAAATAAGTTTTAACAACTTTGCTACATATTTTTTTTAGGAATGTAAAAAGAGAGAACAAGGTATATTAAGAGGTGTTAATGGCATTGGACTTTAGTAGTTTTGACTTCACATTTAATACAATTTAATTGTTTTCTTCAAAAAATAAGTGAAACCATTTTGCTAGATATTTTTTTTGTACTGAAAAAAATGAATACAAAGCTGTTAATTGTGTCATTTTGATGTCACCTTTGATGTAAAAAAATCTATTTTAATTTTAAAAATAAAATAGCTAATTAAAATATCAATATAAAATTTGCATATACACTTAATATAATAGTGACTAGATATCTAAATAAAACAACTTAATTACCATCATAAAAAACTACTTATTAATATACTCATAAATATCACATCCCTTCTAAATTTAGAATTATTTAAAAAGATAATATAATAAAAAAAATAAACTATTAAGAAAAATAAAAATAACTATGATGTTTCACGTACCTCGTTATAGTTTATTGGAGAAATCTTAAATGCTCACGACACAATACTAATGATTGTTTTTACAAGGACGAATCTTAAATGCTCAGGCCGCAATGATCCTTAAAATCAATGATTGTAGGAGGCCATTAGATATCAAAATTTATCTATTTCATCGTGGGCAAAGTGAATGGCGGATTTGCAAGATGTTTTATGGGCCATGAACGCGTTGGATTTTGAAAATTAAATGGATACATTGATTTTTTACATTAAGATACATATGGGGAGGGGACCATAGGGTTTCAATTAAATAAGATAGACATATAAAGAAGGATGCTCGTTCTCATACTTTGTGTATTGAAATTTCGATGAATAATCAAGAACAATAAAGTACAATCGAGCTCTATCTATTGCATGCATCATATGATTTTTTTTCACACCATTCAAACTCAACCATGTCTATCAAAATAATAAAAATAAATAAAATATTTATATGTATTAAAAAATATACATTGTGTACATAGTCTATAATGGAAAACTTGTGCCCAAAGTAGAGAATGAGAGTACTTTTGAATATCATACTACAAAAATAACACAAGTGTTTTGAACAAACTACAAATATACATCAATTTCAAATTCATTCATCCCCACTTTCCTTTGCACTGCTATATTTCTTAGAAAAATCCATCTTTAAGTTCCTTAAGAACAAGGAAGATAGTCTACTCCTTTGACAAGGATCAATGCTCCTTTCATGACTCTACACACAAAACACCATTTAAAAGTTATTTAATTTTTATAAAAAGTTAATTTGTGTACACTTATTAAAATTTCAATTGAATAAAACACTTATATTTACATAACGTGAATATGTATCTGTCATAGTCGGTGTCACACAAGGTGAAATTATTGATCCGACATCCTGTTGCAGTTCAATCTATTGCAAGTGATTTGGATATGATGAAAGCGATTGTGATTTCATAACAATAGAATCCCTAAGAGTTTATGTTGCATGATTCTCATAGAGAACTTGTTCAACCATGGGATACACATGCATGGCAATTTAATAAACATAACATTCATATACGTATATATTTGATAAATAAATTCATGCACCTACAAGAACCTCTTATTTGAGAGTGAGAGATACATTTACCTGATGTATGGATGATGATGGAATGCTCGTGTCTACAGTCATATGATTCTTTGAGGCCACATCAATAGATTCCTTAATAATTGAACATGGTTATAGGTGTCTAATATGGGTTTGTCCATAATTTATCAGAAACACATACCGACAAATAAGAGTCAATAAAACAACTGAGATACCGGTTATTAAAAATTAAATACTGATGCACTTAGAGGTCCCTCAAACCTTACCTTCTCATCATGTTGAGGCTCTACAATAGCCTCGAGTGTGGATGACACAACAGAATATTTAACACCTTGCATAAAATATATTACATCAACGATTAAATATATTTTTCCCTCCCTTAATATAAATATGGAAAATAATGGTAAATTACAAATATTTTCATTACATGTGATAGTGATAAACCAAAATTGTATGTAGCGTCGATCTTTGCATTTATTTTAATCTGTTGAGAGCAACCAAGATGTGGTTGAGGAGTCACCTTGGATACCATCTAAACATGTTAATATAGAATGCCAAAAAATATTAAAATAATAATCCTTTAAACAAATCAAATTTGTAATTTAATATATAATAAAGTATTTGAATATTGATGTGCTTAGAAATTGGATGAATCCATTGATGGAAAATTGAAACGAAGGCCCATATCAAATACTAGATCTCTAGATCTCTTTGATTGATCATGTTCTCATCATCATGGCATCCACTTAGTGGTTTCTCCCCATGACTAGGTAAATATGATGGGCCCCTTCCTACATGATCCAAAAACTGTTTAGATCTTGAAAAAAAATTATGTGCAACCAACGTCTTCTCTAACCATAACAATGACCCTTGTGTGTCGTCTAGAATCCTAGGTGTAGGAGGCTATACAAGGGGGGGCAGGGGGAGGTTGGTGGGTGGTTTTAAAGATGATGAGGTTGGCATACATATTTTGTATCAACCCTAGTATGCTCTTGATACTAGGGAATCCCTTGTTCCACCCTGTAGAACACTAAAATTTCAAATTAATTGGCATGCTTATGAAGGATAAATTTAACATACAACTTCAATAAGAAATTCAATGTTATGTTTGTATTTTTATGTTAGTTTTCATCAAATGCCATATATAACCTATCCATCCATCTTTTTTATATACTTTGTTCTACACAATGGTCAATGGATATATGTAATTTATTATTCGGATGAACAAGGCTAGTGTGAGGGTCTCAAAAGAGGGAATATTATAGTTGGTCTCTTCCCATTTTCAATTTTTTTACATTCTAGTAACTACAACTATTTGAATAAAACTGCCCCCTTGACTCGCTAAAGGAAGTAATGTTATATAATTCTCCTTGGGCATTGGTAATTGTGTTAGTGATAGTATCAATTTATCTCCCAAGGGACCAACGTAGTTGGTCTCCCACCTTAACGTAGCACTTAGGCATCTCAAAAAATCGAATTATGATCATATTTCAACATTTCTATTTGCCATTTGTTTTCTTGGTGGGATTTGTTGTTCTTATTGTGATGGGAGTGTTGTCATTCTTCTTGCAATAGGGGTCTTTACTGTTCTTCTTGCAATGGAGGAATTTGATGTGCTTCTTCCATAATTACAATATTTTCTCTTGGAGGTCTTTATTGTCCTTCGTCAACATCTATTAGGTTTTCATGATCAATTCTTCGAAGGTTTTCATTTTTTAAAGGAATGATTTCTTCATGATTATGTGGATCCATGGTTAATACTCTATTTTTACACAATACATTTTTAAAAGTAGATTCAATATTTATAAAAATCCATACATATTATTTTTTATATGGAATTTAATAAAAATAAGAGAAATAGCATACCTTGAATGTTTCCCAACCGAGGCAATTAATCCACCAAGCCTTTCAAATCAAGCAATCATCTAAATTCCATTGTGAAGGTGCCCAAATCAAAGGTGCATTAATTATTTCTAGCGTTTAATCACTCCCAGTTTTTGGAAATGAGAAAATGGAATGGTTTATTTGACTCGATATGTTTTTTTTAATATCAACATACCACAAATTCTGCACTATAAAGCACTTGTGTTATGAAAATATTAAAATATAATGCATGTGTGTTATATCACATTTGTGTTATATTTTAACTTTTTCACAATGTATATGCATTAGAATGAATATGTGTTTCTTCTTTCCTAGCCTTAGCATTGGTTATAGGATCGTGTTTTACTCATCGTGAAGCTAATTAGACACTTGCATTATTGAATTATATAATGAATTCATGTTTATGAAATCTATGGTGGCAAGAAAAAGTGGACCCAACTTCGTGCACCGACTTGGATATGTTTTCCTCAAAGTATTCTTTAGGGCGAAAGACATGGTATTTTTCCCTAGAATGTCATTCCCATTGTGTTTGGAAACCTACACGAGGATCTTTCTTTCTTCCTATGACTCCATTCAAGCCCTTGAGATCCATCCCAACATGTGAAAACCCTTGCTTATTTCCATATCCAACTTTTATCGCAATGATCCACTTTAAAGGGTTTATTTTAAGGTTAATGTCCTTCATCAGTTTTGATTATATCAATAATATTATGTTAGGCTATAATTCAATCAATCTCTTCCCCAACCATGGACCAAGACCCTTTTTAGTGCACAAAGTTGCATATTTCCACCCATATCCTACTTTAAGAATAATGACCTCCTAGACAGTGCATGATCTCCTATGTGATAGTTAGAGTCATTTATTTTATGTTGAGCTTCCTAAAACATTCCTTTAGGACCTAAGTCATATTATTCCTCCCACAAGTATGTCTAAGGTTCTAAGATCCATACCTAGTGTCAATTATATAAACACTCAGATGCCAACAATACCGTTGGTACTTCATGGATGTGTTTCAAATCTTCCCTTAGGACTTCAGACCCATGTTCCGCCCTATGCCATTATACAAATCCATGATATCCATATATACTAGGAAAACACTCATAATGGCATTGATGTCGTCACTTAGAGGTAAATAATACCCCCGGTAGTAGGTTGTGTGTACTAGTTCAAGGTGTTTTTCATGGTCGTGGATGCCAAATATATTTTATTAGGGGATAAGGCCTAAGTCGCCCCTCTTAAACATTTCAAGGGCCTTGAAACCCATATATAGCTTGCTTAAAAACCCTTAGTGACCTAGATAACCCCAACATTAGGCAAAGATACCATTAAGAGGTCTTATGTGGTGTTTCAAGGTATATGTGTTAATATGATATTCCTAGAGGTTTCCCCTAACATGAAAGGCCTTTTTTTCTTCTCGTAATCATGTCTATGTCCCAAATACATAGTAACTAGATTTATTTCTTCTAATTTTACCCTATCATAAGGCCATGAATCCTCTCTAATTTTAACATTTGTCTTGGGGTATCACATATTGTGATCCATAGACTTACGACACTTTCTTCATTAAGGTCATGAGGTAGATGGTTAGGTCTACTAGACTAGGAAACCGTAAACATCCTTGCATGTTGGATTCCCTCGTGTAACATGGTAGTTATTCAGTACTTGATGAGAATACAGAAATTCAAAATTTCATTTAATCACTTATAAATAAGTTAGATGAGATCAATATTTTTCTTGAGTCGATTTCACTCAGGAATCATTAATTCTTTTGAGTAACTCCTAATGCTTACTAGAGCCCATACTCAATGCTAAAAACAATAAGGAGTTACAAACTTACTGCAACTCTAGAGCTCTTCGCTCAACCCTAATGCTAGGATGTACTTGTAGGATACACCTAGGGATACAATGGCCAAGGATCCGATGTTCGAGAGCTTATGCTCAACATTAGTCATGGAAGGCTCCATGGCTTATGGCCAACACTTTAAAATTATCTTTTCATGTGTTCCAGAGCTTCATGCTCAACACAAATGTAAGTACTCATGTTCCAGAGCTTCTTTCTTAACACAAAACGTCAATTTACCCATGTGCTTCAGAGCTTTTCGCTCAACACAAAACATCTCATCAATCATGTGCTTTAGGGTCCACGCCCAACACAAACAAACATATATATATGCAAATGGTTTACGTCAAGTATATCGAACAAATCATCATGTTCACATGCAATGTGGTCTTCAACCCAGTATATCATAATAAAACATCAAAGTAACATCATAATCAACTGGGCTCATACCCATATGTGTTAGGTCCAAAATTCTGGATATTACAATATCAAATCACTTTTATTACTATTTTTTATAATGCTAATAATTTAAAAATAATTATTTTTAATTATTTGTCAAGAATCCTATGTATTTAGCAACTTATTTATTGGTGATTGCAAAGTTTTAACTGTGGACATGAGTTTTACTCTAGCCTCTTATGCCCTTGCTTTGCTATTGGCAGTAATCGATGGAGATTGATCTATTGCGTTCTGATCGATGTGTAGGTTGATTATGTCAGTTTAAATTAAATTTTGTTGTTGTTAATGTTGGTGATCAGGTCACTTTAAATTAATTTTTGCTAGTATGGTGAGTTGATTAGGTCAGTTTAAATTAATTTTTGCTGTTGCTAATTTTGGGGCAGCTTTGATGTCTTCGGGAGAAAGCGTGGGAGAGCAATGGACGATTTTGAAGTAAGCCATGCAAAATTAGAACAGCAGTGTCCTGTCAAAGAGAAAGTTGACGTTACGTGCCCGAGCTGTCATTTCTGAGGTTGAATAAGAGCCAAGAACCCTAATTTTGGAAACGTGCCTTCTCCATTTCCGCTTTCTTACGCCGACTACGTAGAATAGATGGCTTAATTAAAAAATCCGGCTGATGCCCTTTGGCAATAACTGAAAGACGATATGCCTATATAAAATATTGTTGCTGCGGGGTCATGGTTTCAACCTACTTTTAGGCTTGCCAACCTCCAGAGCCCTTTTACAGACATAAAAATGATGGCTTGTACAAGACTAATAGATTCAAACGTAGGTAACTTCATGTTCTTTTTTATTTCTATAGTTGAATGATTCCACGATATTTATTACCCGATTTATCCCTCTGAGTTTTTATCTTTTGGGGTTAAAAATATATATTCTATTCGGTTTTTGTAAAAACGTAGCGGAGTCATGTGAATATTCTAAATATTAACAAGCTATAAATTATAAATATTTTTCATAACCGTGATATGAATATTTAATATTCTTCATAACAATTTAAAATGATTGGAAATCACTATAAATTACAAATATTTTTTATTAACTGTAGTGTGATTATTATTTTTTAATGGAAGCATTTCAACGTCCGTCTATCTATGCGATCTTCGTCACCTGATGGGCGAGACAACACATATAGACATACATGAAGAGAGCATATTAAGTAAGCTTATATATATATATATATTAAAAAAGTGGAAAGGATCTCAATATACTAGTATTTGAGTAACACTTTAGTGCGAGTTTGGTCTAGATTTAAATTAATAACCTGTTTAATAGCTTGTATTCCCTTCAATCTGGTTTTCCCTTTTAGTCTATAGAGTCAAAACCTGCTGCTGCCGTTATTATTGAGTTTTCTGTGTAGGTCCTATACATAGAAGTACTCAAATCGGCTCAGTAATCGATTTCGTTGTTAACCCAATACTTCCAATTACGCGAACCAGAAACAACGGTATCTCCAATTATGCCCCTTCGGGATTATTGATTCATTCTCTCCCTATGAGACGTATGCATGGGTATCTATGGTTACGATTCTGCCAGCCAGGTATTTCTTTTCCATCCATCCCTGATTACGGCGGCGGCTCCTTAATGAAACATAATTTTATCTAAAAGGGATCTACCAAGTACTAGGAGGGATCAAATATATCTAGGTGCAAATCCTTTTTTGAAGTGGAAATGTGTAATCCAATGTTTATAGTTTTTGTTTATCTAATTTATGTTGTTTTATATATATGCAATTTTAAATAATTTAAATTTAATTTAAGCATACACGTTATTTTAATAATATTTTATTATTTTTTATAAAATACACGTGTCAACTCTAGAATGAGCACATGAGTTACACATGTCTCCCTTACTGGAATACATAATGCACTTGTCAATAAGCCTACATCCATTTGCGACAAAGCCGGCATGCGACACAACCTTGTCCTTGACAAGTTAACAACTAGTGTCACTGTGTGATGCAGATGATTCCTTAATAGTAAATGACGATGCAGTGATTGTATTACAACTTAACAATATTTTAACATGAAATAATACATAGTTCTTGACAATGCTTTAGTCATTCATTCACTCACTGCTCTTATCAGTGTTGTGACATCTATTTAAGCAATAACCATAAACAATGCAAGATAATCAAACATTCAACATTTACCGTTAAACATTCAATAATCAACATTCAACATTCATCATTCATTCGACACAAGATGTAACGTGGAAACCCAACCGAGAAAATCCACCAAGGTGCTCTTCATCCGGCATGAGAAATATATAGCACCTTGTAGTCTGCATTTTGAGATATGTCTAGTTAGCTCAGACTCTTTCTTTCTCTAATGCTCTTTGTTTTATTCTTCTAACTACTCCTACTGATCTGTACACGACCTGGATCGACTCTTCTACTCTACTATATGCGCACTAAGCTTCAAATTGACTCTTTTCAAAATGGTCTGCGCAAACGGCTGTAGATCCGTGGCTCAACATCCTTCTCCTAATATCATACTTCTCTTTTATTCCTTCAAGTATTTTCTATCCATCCTAATAGAACCCTTATACAAAGTGGGTTTTTCCTATTTATAGATGTTACGAGACCGCATAGGGTCAACTCAATACAACTCAGTTATTACAGTCATAAATAGAGACACAAACATCTTTCATATCTATTACAGGCCATACTGGCCGTAAAAACTTTCTTCATTAGAACAATCTTAGGCCATAACTAGCCGCAAAAATGTCTTTGAGTCCATTTGTACAGGTCATAACTAGTCGCAAAATGTGTCCTTCAGTATTCTACCGAATCGAACTCCTATGGTCTTTTGACCTATTTCTTTCCATCCTTTACTCTTCTACCTACCAATATTCCACCGAATCAAGGCCCACTATTCCTTCATCGCAGCTTTCTTTGTTCTACGCTTCCCTTTCTTCCTTTACCTACCTCTCTTCTGTCCCGCGCCTTCTTTTCCTCTATCGCTTGCGCTTTGGTTTCTTCCTTGTGCTCTTTCTTGGCCTAACAGGCCCCTAATAGTCACATGTGGCTTGTATCGAGCCACTAAACTGGTTGATGGTTCTTATGGTTTTATCACTGGCTATGCCACGAGATCAACCTTGTCTCGAAATTCCTTCAAAATACCTTCTACTCGGGAAACCTCTTGACCTACTTCCTCTGCATGTTTCGCAAATTGCTCGACACAGTCGGAACTGATATGTTCCGATGGTTCTTCTTCCATCGACTGAGTGATAAGTTGGAGCTTATGTTGTATAGGATGAATGACACCTACAACTCGTTCAACCTCTGTCCACTGTGTTGTAACTTCCTCATTTATTTTATGCTCTTGGACGCAGAAAGTTTTGAATTGCTGCTGCAGTTTCTTCAACTCGGTGACCTTTTCAATCTTCTCTTTAATCGACATATTATTCATGTCTTCCTCAATCACGATTATCTTCAAATCAGCTTATCGCATATCTTCCTTGATTTTCTCCATGGTTCATCTTCCATAAGCAATTCCCGTGTCACAAAGGCAACGTCAACTGCTTCAGTGCAAACATTTTCTCCTTGCTTGATTCGGTCAACAACCTAGATGTTATTTTCTAGCACTCTTCCAACACCTCAAGAGGTGTGCTTGGTTGTTGTTGTGCTTTAATATCTTCCACACATTTTCTTAGATCCGCCACAATCCTAGATAGTCGGCTGACCTTTGCGGCTTTGTCTTCGTCTTCTTGGCCTTCTTCCACTGGGAACTTTACAACTGTGCTTTTTATGGCTTCAACTAGTGCAATCCTTCTTTGTTCATGCACTTCAATCTCTTGCTCCTTTTCATGAAGGAGGGCCTTGCAACTTTTCTCCTTCCTTTGTTTCTCTGTAGCCTAGTATGCAATAGAATTTTCCCAAATTCTGATTTCAGTCATGGAGGAATGTTGAATAGCATATACTTCGCCCAATGCAATTTTAGAAAAATCTATAGATAATGTCCCAAACTCATGGATAACATCATCATACTCTTATGTCCCTGTGTCCATTGCTCGCGATTGGAATTTTATCTTCACTAGAGGAAACAATAGTGGTGTTACTAATGTGTCACTAGGATCTACAACATATGTCTCATCTTCAACTGGGTTCCACACCTCATTGATGGCCTTAGTGAGCGTATTGATATGCTATTCTAGTTTGTTGGCCAGTCGTAGCTGATTTCTACCTATATATTTAAGACTAGATTGCACAACCTTTGTGATTGCTTCAGAAAGCATACTCATGTCTTCTTCATCTAAGTTGACAGTGTTAGCTGATTTATCAGCTTTGTGCTTCTTATGTTGTGGCTGAATTTGCTCCTTCTCCTGTTTTCTGTGTAGGTTCTGCACATCCTCATCGGCAGGCATGTCTTCTGCATCATCTTGATCAGAGCTCTGATCACTATCATCATCATCGTCATCTATCTCTTGCAACTGGTTTCCTTTCTTGTCGCCCACATCATTTCCTTGTTCATTATCTTGGCCATTTCCTTAGTTATCTCCCTGGTCCATTTCCATGTTGACTGGGACATGCCATTCCTCATTCCAATCCTAGATGGACACTTCCACATCCGTGTCAATAATCATAAAATATGTCCATTGTGATTGCTTCATCGAATCCCGCCATGGCTATAGGATAATATTGTTTAAGCCGGCTTGGAAGCTTATGAAAGATGCATAATTTTGGACTTTCATAGCCCGTAGTCTTTGCTGGTACCTCTCTTAGAATATTCACATGCAGAAAGAACTCTATGTTATTGTCCTTTTGTCAGATCTTATCTTCCTTATCCTCCCATATATTCTGATACTTCGCGCCACAAAAAAGTACTAGGACATCTAGTGGCTAGTAATCAGGTCAGCTTGACCAAAAAATAAAGGAAATTAAAACGAGTAACCAGGAGTAGTGGAATTTGGCCTTAATTTCCTCCTCTACTTTCTCAGTGTCCTCTAGTAGCTCATTCAATAAATACTGTGACCAATTGGACAACACTCCTGCTATGGATTGTTCCATAAGTTCCATTGTCCTAGTTGTGCACTCAGTGATTTGCATCTTGCATAGTAGCTTGCAAGATAAAATCTTTGAGACAAACCTCACTATGTTGTCAATTACAAAGGAAATCAAGAATCATCTATTTTCACGTTGGAGGTCATATTTTTCGTTTATCTTCATCGTATCTCTATTCATGCACAGATATGGTGCAGGGTCATGTCCTGAAGCAGGAGACCTGTTATCGTCGAAATGAGCTCTACATTGACAGAATAGGGTCTGTCGAGCCATAAATATCCTCCATGGACATAGACTAGGAGCTGTCACACATATGTGCTCGCTTGCTTACTGCGGGGGAAATGCGATAGGAGTAGTAAATTGAGTAGGCCCATGCTTCCTATACCTTGATCCCACTACATTGGTACTACAATTTGTGGCTCAGGTAGCATAGCTGAAAGCCTGACCATGTTGTTTTGTCTTTATAGTCCCAACTATCTCCTAGTATCAGTATCTTCAAACTACAGTTTCAATAACTTTGAGATGATATTCATTAACACTGACACTCTAGTATGAATTTGGGGTACAACCAAGGAGGGCGTGCTTTCGTTGGAATCTTCACTTCAGGCTCTTCTTCTCTCCTTGGCTGAACATATGGCGGTAGCAAGTTCTGCTCCTCTATAGTGGCATTCACGTCTCTTCATGGTGGTGAGGGTTATGCTTCCTCAGTAGGTATGTACTCAGTGGCCTTATTCTTCTTTGTAAGATTCTTCATCCTGACTTGAGGCCCTGATGTGCTTGGGGTGTCTCTTTCTGATATAACTATTTGTGGACCTGCAATGGGTATACCAACTAGTGGATTAGTGGGTGTATCTTGAACCGGGACTAATGTAGATGATGAACTAGGGTCTGAAGCAGGGGCTAAACTGGCTATAGGAACTGTCTATGGATTTGGCCACACCATTGTTTATGATTCTTCCTCTCACTACTGTATCTTTGGAAACATAATCTCTTCTTCTATCGAGAAGGGTGACGCTCTTGTAATGTCTGACTTCTCACTAGTACTGGAAATCGAAACATTAGCTTCGTATCTCACAATTACAAGCTATGGTTCGCTCTTCTTCTCTTTGTGCAAGTAAAAGGATTCTTGATGATGGAGGTTCATATTTATAGGGATGTGCTCATCTTACATTTGATCATTCGATGGCAGATCGATGCCTTGTTGATCACATGGGATTCCCATTCGATGCATTCCAACATTAACTCGCATACGTGATTTATGATCTATACATGTCAGGGAATCTATGGCGAGGATGATAGATGAGACTAAAAAGCATGCTTCCATTTGCCTTGAACTTGTCAAATTAATGACACCTGACTTTCATAACTGCCTAAATATTTTCAGGTATCCGTTCTTTTAATGACATCCAACTTTCATTCCCGCTCTTACTATGATTTGGATACTTCTTTCGCAGCCATGTGACATAACATTTTTCTTTCCTCTTTGTTACACCTAAATATTGTCACCACCATGTTATGAGATAGGTATTCCCTTTTTTTCTCCAAACCCTCAAAGTTTTTCCTAGAGAAATGAAAGAATAAATTATTCCCTTGCAATTTTCCTTGTTTTGAACCAAAAACCCTCCTTCTCCATTGATTAAGAGCATTACCTAAGTCAAAAACGCTCCTTTTACACAGAGAACAAGTGGTGCCACTACTCTTTCCCTTCATTGAAATGGAATTACCCCCTTAACACCGCTTTTTTTCTTCATTAAAGGAGCGATGCTTGAGTTTTCAAGGAGAAAAGAGAAGCTTCGAGAGGCTTCTTGAAGCTTACCTCCATGGAGCCTCATCCATGTAGTTTAGGACTAGCTGGAGCTTGATATCCTTCATTTTTGGATCTCCCTTCCACCTCACCCATGAGATACTCAACCAAATATACCCTCTTATTCCTTTAAATACCGTCTCACCCCCCATGGGAAAGAGGGGGAAGAATTGTGTTGCATACCCAAACTCTGCCAAAATCATTCTGGAGTCTTTGGAGGAAAGGTGAAGCTAGAGGCGAGGATTCATTGTGAAGGAGAATCACAACACTAAGGCTATGGTTGGAAGCTTTATTCTTCACTTTTAATGTAAATATGGTTCCTTTCCCATAAACCATGTTATTTTTTATCATGTTGTTTATTATTGGATTCCTTAGTCACTAGTATAGAATGGATTATATTCTGGTGCCTTTGATATTACTTATCTATTTGATGTGGTTGTGCAAGTATATCCGTGGAGACTTATCACCACAAGAGACAGTCATGCTATACTTCAGAACATCCAAAGGATTCATTCTAGATGTCTACACCTTCTAAGGGAAGTACTCCATCTTTTGTCTCTCATTTGTTCTAGATCTGAACCATCCAGACTAGAGGAACAACTATTGTCAGCAAGAGGTGTAATATTCCTAGAAACACATTTTTTCCCTTTTTCATACTTTTACCTTCTTACATAGTCATGTCACACCCAACATCGTAAGGATTCATACAGCTTCCATTGATCATCCCTACGACTAGTGTTCCATCCAGCTTATGTAATTTTACTATGCCATCCTACATGATGTGTGTGATCACATATGGCCCTCGCCAATGCGTCTTCAATTTTGCTGAATTCTTAAAGAATTTAGTATCTTACAGCAAAACAAGTCCTCCGAATTGAAAATTTTTAGTTCGGATATGGCTATCATGCCATTCTTTCTGTCTTTGCTTCTCTGTGTTTTGATGAAATCCTGCAACGAAGCGTTCCTCTTCCATCTGAATGAGTTGCAACAACCTTTGTTCGACAACATATATGTTGGTCATTTATGTCAGCACAATGATTCTTAAGCTTGACACAATATATTCCATCAGCACAACAACTTATTTCCCATACATCAGTCCAAATGGAGTGTGTCCTGATAGTCATTTGCAACTTGTGTGGTACACCCATAGCACAGATGACACTTTCTGATTCCAATAATCTCTACACGCATTGCATACTTTGCTTAATGCATTTTCCAGAATCTTGTTCAATTATTCAACCATTCCCTTCGCCTGAGGATGATAGGGTGTTGTCTTCTTATGCTGAATCTGGAATTTTGCAGTAAGCTCATCAATCATTTTGTTAACGAAATGCATACTTTGGTCGCTTAGGAAAATTCTTGGGTAGCCGAATCTGTTCACCACATATTCAAATAAAAACTTCATCATGGTCACATTGGTATAGTATTTAACAAGCACGACTCTAGCCCATCTGGTCAAATAGTCTGTCGCTATGATAATGTAGTGCATGTCAGTTCTTTTTCTTGGCAGATTGATCAATTTGATGAAATCAACGACCCATTTATCGAATGCTTGAATGGTTATCTAAGGCGCTAGCAGCATCTCATCATGTCTCGATGGTTTTCTTGTTCTCTAGAAAATATCCCAACTTCGACAAAAGCTCTCAGTGTCCATATGTATAGTTGGTCACCATAATCCAGCTTGTAATATCTTGTGCACAGTTTCCTTTCCAACAAAGTGTCCTCCTACGACACCAACATGTGCTTCACTCATTACCAAATAGCATTCATGGTAAAAGACACATACTCACAATATTTCATCAGGGCCCATATTGTATAGCTAACCCACGATCAATGTATAATCATCGGCTTTGATGACCAAATGTTTCTTCTGCGTAGTGGTCAACCCTTTAGGTGCATAGCCTATGCTCAGGAGGTGTGTGATAGCCTCAAACATTTTATGAACCACAGTGACTGCAAATAATTGTGCATTAAGCAATTTATCCTCTAAACCGGTAGGTTCTTCACCACTTTTTATCCTAGACAGGTGCTAAGGTCCCACATTCAGTCAACCAATTTTAACAATGGCCTCGAAATCGAATTCTTGAAACAAGAGGAGCCATCGACAGCCATTCCCCTTCCCCAACACTAGCGTGTTGACCAGGAATTTTAATTCATAATGATCAGTGTATAGTTTAAAATGTCCACCTAACAAGTAGTGTCGGAACTTCTGCAGTGCGTACACTATTGTGAGGTATTCTCTCTCTATCGTTGTGTAGTTTTTCTCCGTCGTCAATAGTTTTCTGCTAGAAAAAGCAATAGTGTGGTCAAGCGCACCATCACATGGTTGCATCAAGACTATGCCGAGTGCGACAAATGATCAACATGATAGTGGAACTGTTTCTTCTAGTTGAGAAATACTAGTATTGGCGTGGTGGCCATCTTGTTCTTTAATTTTTCTAAATTTTCCTCACAAGATTCTGTCCACTAAAACTTTGCATCTTTCTTCAACAATTTCTCCATAGGTTCAGTTATCTCTTCATATCCTCTGATAAATTTTCTGTAATATAATGTGTGTCCTTGCACTGATATGAGTTACGTGATTGATGAAGGTAGTAGAAAGTCAAGAATAATCACAACTTTCATTGTGTCGACCAAAATTTTATCACGACACACGACATGTCCCAACAGTACACCAAATGGTGCACAAAAAATACATTTCTTTGAATTAAGTGCAATATGATACTGGCGACAGCGGCCATTGGAGGAAATTTGAGGTCTAAAATGGGCCTCCTAAGGAAAATAATAAAATAATAGTTAAAATAATAAAATAATAGTTATTAATTTTGGAGAAAGAATTAAAAAAACTACTTTTTGTGTTCATATTTTCGACATATCGCCCTGTGTTTTTACTCAAATTCTGAGCAGGAGAGCTCGTTGGATGTGGAATTCAATTCTGCATCCAACGTGTACCCACACTACATACTTTCAACGGACCCCTCTACCCCAAAAACAAGAAATACCTGAAAAAAAACATGATGATGATGTCATCATCACATTTTTTCAGGTATTTCTTGTTTTTGGGGTAGCGGGGTCCATCAAAAGTATGCAGTGTTGGTATGCGTTGGATGCAGAATTAAATTTCGCATCCAATGATATCTCTCTCTTGAAATTTGACTAAAAACACAGGGAGATATGTCGAAAATACGAACAAAAAAATTAGTTTTCTTTTATGACAAATATGTGACTTCAACCATTACGGTTGACTCATTTTATTGAAATTTTATTGGTTCTTGAATTCCAACTCACAAAATTTATTATTGGCATGTTTTCTTATAAGGCCCATTTTAGACCCCAAATTTCCTCTAATGGCAGCATCATGCAGAGACTCTCAATATGGTCTCTTACTAGACCAAACACAGTCCAATCATTAAAGTAGGCCTCAATAAATTTATGTATGAAATCTTTAAAAGAAGAAACTACTATTCTATAAAAAATAATAGGTTCATTCTTGAGTCCAAGGGGCATTACCGTATACTGGTAGCATCCCCATTCTGTGATGAAGGTCATTTTGTGTCAATCCTCCTTCGCGATTCTTACTTGGACATATCCAGAGAAGCCATCGATGAATGAATCCATCTCCTGACCTATGACACTTTCTATTACTTCATCTATGAATGGTGTTGGGAATGGATTGTGCAAGCATGCATCATTTAGCTTGCTCATAACGACATAGATCCTAACTTCACCTATTGTCTTCTTATCCCGGATCACTATAGGTCTGATCCATTCTGATTCCTCAATAGGTTCAATGATTCCGGCATCGAGCATTCGATCCAACTCAACTTTCACCTTCTCTTTATACCTTGGATTCAACCTATAAGGTCACTGCTTAACTGGTTTAACATATAGTTTCAGGGGTATTTTCATCTCCCCCATATCTCCTACTATTCCCTTTATCTTTGAGAAGTTGGTAGGGAATAGGTGTTGAAACTCATGCAGCAAGTCTGTGATCTTTGATACCATTACATCGTGCCAATAATATCCTATATTGGTGAACTTCAGGTTTTTCTATGAACCAATGCCCAATTTCTTAATTTTTAGTGGTTTGACGAACTGATCACTTGAAATACCACTTCCTTCAACTTCGCATGCACCCTCTGACTCTAGTATGTTTATGTTAGTCGGATCGTCATCTGGTTCGCCAACCATATTGTAACAAGTCATCAATTACTGGATGGTCGCATTGCACTGGTGGGAACTCGCCACTTCGATAGGGATTTCAACAAATATTTTCTCCATGATCGTTTGAAGCGCAACATCAACTATCGGCTACTCATCAACAAGTGAAAAGTTGTGTGTAAATTTTTTCAACTACCTCATCCCAATCCTAAGTTCCTTGTCACAACTCCATGGATGTATACCAGCTCCTAGGTGTCATTTCCAAGGTGTGTATGAAATGATGGACCCATTCCTATCGCGGGTATTGTGCAAATGTCATGCGACACTGATTGAGGCGTTCGACAGGATTCGACAGCCCTGTGTAATTCCAACACACGACGATGACTTCTTCGTTGAATCCAACATCCACCAATCGTTCGCACTATGTCCATTCTGATATAGATCGCTTATGTGTACCCCACCATCTAGTGGGTGTATCCTTCAGTACATAGTCAAACATAGACAAGCATTGCGGTTCTATCAACAATCCCTCAAACTAACTGAGAAAGGTCACAACATTAGGAAAGCCCTCATATGTGAGTAACTCCCTCAATTGATTCTCCACCCAGTGCATAGAACTTGTTATCCATGTGCATATCAGCATAGAGACTTCATGCAGTCTATTTTTCCAATTCTCTAAGTCCGCTCCTGAATATGATGCTCAGTAGCTAGTACTCTTCCAGCTCAAGTTTCCATCCACTGTAGAATGTATGTAATCATATTTCAAGCCAGTGACATTATAGATCTAGTCCAGATAATCACCATGTCCTTCATTGTAGACTAGTTCAACATATCTCTGTCCCTCTAGTGGATCAATGGGAGAGACTACCCTCATCTCATCATCCTTGAATGAGATGATCCGTTTTCTTGAAGTTTATAATGGTTTGATTATCTATGGCCCAATCTATTCCCAGAAGTGTAGGATATGGGTTTGTGTTGTTAACAATGTTGATGACTTCAATGTTTGTGAATGTGTGCATCCCCTCAATGTCGACCGAGACTTGACTTAGCCTACTAATTGGTAGGAACTTCACCTGATTTGCAAGCCTCAACTAGACAGGGGACGAGTCTAACACTACAACAAAAACTGGATTTAGCATCTCTTTTTGCATTTTTTTGCGTCTAGACTATCTTTCAGTGTATTTTTCTTCATTTTTTGGACAAAATGGTGCAATTTCATGGGTTGGTGCTATTTTAGGCATTTTTTGCGTCCTTTTTCTAAATCTGGTGCAAATTGCGGCATAATTTGCACCGGGTTTTGCACCTAGTTATGCACCAGGTTTTGCATCAGGTTTTACGACAGGTTTTGAGCCTAGTTTTGCACCTAATTTTGCGCCTAGTTTGTACATCTACTCTTGTTGCACCCCCTTTTACGCCCATGTTTTGCCTCAACTTTTACGCCCTTGTTTTCATCCACTTTTGCATCCTTTTTTACATCCACTTTTGCATCCACTTCTGCTTCTTTTTTTGCATCCCTTCGTGCGCCAAGTTTTGCATCAAAGTTTACATCCTATTTTGAGTCTAGTTTTGCATCTCGTTTTGTTTCAGCCATTTTTGCATCCACTTTTGCATCCATTTTTTCGTCCACTTTTGCACCCATGTTTTCATCCCTTTTTGCATCCCATTTTGCATCCATGTTTACGTCTTTTTTTGCATCTACTATTGCATCCACGTTTGCATCCACTTTTTTCGCATCCCAATTCATACCCAATTTTGCACTTACTTTTACACCCACTTTTGCTTCAACTTTTGCATCTACATTTGCATCTTTTTTTGCATCTAATTTTACATCAGTTATTGCATCCTTTTTTGCATCCAATTTTGCATCGGGTTTTGCGTTGGGTGTTGCGACTACTTTTGCATCACCTTTTGAATCCATTTTTGGTGCACCCCATTATGCGCCCACTTTTGCGCCTACTTTTGTTGCATCCATGTTTGCATCATTTTTTGCATCCATGTTTTTATCCACTTTTGCATCCAGTTTTACACCCAGATGTTGAAGATGAAAATGAGGATAATGATTATGATATTGAGGATGGTTATGATGATGATGATAATGTTGTTGATAATGAAGAGAATGATGACAATGATGATGATGATGACGATTATGATGAGGAGGAGGAGGAGGAGGATAATGGCAATGACGACATTGCCAATGATTATGATGGCAATGCAATGAATGGTGACGATGGTGATGATGACAATGACAATGATGATGAGTACAATCAGATTGATGATGTTGATCATCTTAAAAAATAAGTTGTTATTTGTCATGCATAAATCATGTGTGTCCCCCATGACCCTTTTCCACTAATCACATATTTTGGGTAGATGTTATTTCTTATGCCAAAGGTAATGATGAATAACTGATGAAAATGTCAATAATCATGATGATGATGTCAAGGACAATGGTGATGATGATGACATGGATGATGATTATGCTGATGATGATGACTATTGTGATAATCATGATGACAATGACAAAGATGACGATGGTGATCATCATCATCATCATCATTTCCATCATTGTCTTCATTAAAAAAATCATCACTATCATTGTCATCTAGTTCATCATCATCATCATTTAAAGCATATGGGATATGTTTATCATTTACAGCATGCATAATAAGTGTGATTATTCTAAAACACCCGACCAAAGTACAAAATTCAAACCACGAGGGAAACATAATATTGAAATTGCTCCAATGTTCTTTCTCCCAACAAAACATGCTTCATTTTAGGGAATTATGTTAAAATCCATACATTCATAGTCCATCCATACTATACTTGTAATAAGTGTAAATATAATACTTAACCAAATTTATAATATAGGTAAATATTTTATAAACACCCTTATGATATATAAACTTCTTTCACCTTAATAATGGTAAAATATGTAAATACACTAGTACAAAATGAGGAATTAGCTACTACGTGACTAAAAATTCTAGTCACCACAGGTTTTTTAAGTGATTTACTACTAAATATGAGCAATTTTGATTGACCCAACTATAAACGACTAAAATTAATGACTAATTTAGTCACCAGTTAACAAACATGACAAGATAATAAATGACAGAGTTAAAAATGATTAACATAAACGACTAATTTAGTCACGGCATAAAAAATGACTAACTAGAAGAATATAAACTAGTCATTTATGTTAGTTTTTTTTAATTGCCACTCCAACAATNGAAAGGAAATATACATAATTGTACTTCAATTGACAAGTATAAATTAACTAAACCCTTTCACCCAAAAAAATGCCAAAAAAAATATTGTTCTTTCAATTTTTTANAATTTATTAAATTTTGACACTACATATAGATTCTCTCTAGATCCATCTGCGGTGTTAAAATTTAGTAAATTGTAACTTTGTAGATGGATTTGTGTCACAAAGGGATTCT